>JAGFZM010005978.1:675-34894 GCA_017657215.1 Limnothrissa miodon
CCCCCTCCCTCCCTCCTTTGACCAGAGTTTGGTGAGTCAGCCATGGACACGAGTGGTCCGATGGACGCCGCAGAGTCCGCTAAGGTAGAGCACTGACAGACTGTCCCCTAACACAGAGTCCTAACTGCTGTGTGACATTGCGCTGAATGTTTCATGCCCACATTAAACACGTTACACATACACACGTCAATGCGACTTGAGCAACTGAAAATAGAGACGAACAGAGCGACAAAAAGTCTTCAAAGAAATCTCGTAGCATCGTGGTCTGTTGTGCTGCTTGTAGTTGCTTTCAGTTAGGACACTCCAAAAGTAAATAGGGTACTCAGTCTGGTTTTGTCACACCCATTCGGTCACTTGCAGTTAGGACACGGTGTTACCCTCTCTGGTTCATATGCAGCTTTCATGTTGACCTGGCCAACATCAAATAGTCCTGCACATTCCTGCATCACTGTTTCATTTTATTCTGTATTTCTTTCCTTCTACACTCCCCTTTTTATGCACAGAACACTAACAACATGAATTTCACAAAATCTTTTTTTTTTTTTTCATCCATAAAATGTACGCATGTGATACTAAACTTCCTCGAATCCTTGTATGTGATGAATAAGGTGAATGATCAAAAACTTATCTTCTGTTGCACTTTTTAAAGTGATACACTCTCTTTAAAAGTGTACAACACGCTCTTTTAAAATGTGAAACACTTTAAAAGACAAACTCTTGTAAAACTCAGATTTGTCTATTGGTCTCCAGGAGGAAGAGGACTATGATGTCATGCAGGACCCCGAGTTCCTCCAGAGCGTCCTGGAGAACCTGCCTGGAGTGGACCCCAACAACGAGGCCATTCGGAACGCCATGGGTTCGCTGGCGTCCCAGACCGGCCCCAAGCCGCCCGAGGGGAAGAAGGACGAGAAGAAGAAATGAGACGACGACAACAGCGACAAGCAGACAATCACAACAACTTACAGGTGGCGCCGCAAAGGGGACATCAAAATGGCCGACCCATAGACTTTCTCAACAGGGACAGGAGGCCAGAACCACAGAGGGGACGAGACGGATGAAGCAAAGATGAGTTCGGTAATACAGACTAAACCAAACCCACAACAGTATCCAGATATGGACAGATCCACAAATAACCAGACTCACAGACGGATGAACAGAATCTGATAAACAGAAAAAAGGGATGGGGTTGACTGTGTGGTTACTACAATAATAATAATAATAACAACAACAATAATAATAATAATTATAAACATTAATATAAAAAGAAAAACTAAAAAAAAAATCCATACATTTTCCCTTCTCTTTCCGTTTACTTGCTACAGAACTGGTGTTGCTTATGCATCTGCTATGCCTAAAATTTAGTCTAGCCTAAACTATTATTGTTTTTATTTTGTTTTTGATCTTTTTCTATTGCAAATAAAGTGGAGTTAAATTTTTTGCTGCTTGCCTTGTCTTCTTAAAATCTGTTCCGTCTTAACTAAATAGTTACACTTCTTTTTTTGTCAATGTTATGTATTTAATCAAAGGTTTGCTCAGAGCATTGATACATGATTAACCAGTAAGAGACCTCCACGTCTAGCTGAAATAGCCTTTGAAGCAAGGGAACAGTGACGCCATGTCTTTAAGCCTGTTGAATACCCATGAGATGCTGAAATATGGGTTGAGTTATGCCAGGGGATGTCTAACATGCGCCATTTCATACTTTCAGCTAATGTTTTCTCGTGATGATGGGAGCTTTTCACTGTACGCTGGTACTCTGTGTGTGAAGGGGATCTGAACCAAGTTTAGAGATTTTACAGTTGTCACGAGTGAGGTATAACACATTTAGCTTTGAACTTAAACCGGATGAACTTGCGTTTGAAGATAATTAATTGGGTCGGGGGAGGAGATCATTATTTTTTTTTCATAGACAGATTGGTCAGCAGGCTGTTATCCACAGGCCACAGGTCAGAGAAGGCTGTGGCAGCGCTCCTCAGATATACTAAGGCTGAACTTTTCGAACTTTAAGTAACAATAAAAACATGAATGGAAAATCTCCAGTGTTTCTACACATCCATTTTTTTCCCGGGTTGTTCTCCTTTTTTTTTTTCTTTTTTTTTTTAAACTGTTTTGGAAAGTTGACGAAGATTCCCAGGACAACATATTGTCCTAGTGTTTCTTCAAAATGCACTTATTCCCATATTCCCAGGCTACTTTTAATCATTATTAATTATTCATTAGTTTTAGGCTACTTTTAATCATTATTAATTATCATTCGTTTTAGGCTACTTTTAATAATCATTATTATTATGTTCTGTGATCTCTCTATTTAAGTGCCCAGTTGGTCTAAATGTGTAGATGAGAAGTAGAAGAGTAGGAAAGGTGAAGTTGTTGAACAGAAAAATGCAGTCTGTGTCTGTTGGTTTCACCCATTGGGTGAGCAATAAAGTAGTAAGTTTGACCATCTGAAGAGGTTTATAACCCCTTGTGCTTACATTTGCATTTATGCATTTGGCAGACGCTTTTATCCAAAGCGACTTACAAAAAAAGGATAACAATCAAGCTACATAGAAGAAACCTTAAAGAGCTTAGTGCTAGGATATAGTAGTGCATCAATGTAGTTAAGTGCTTGGACAGAAGTAGTGCATTGGTGCAGTTAAGTGCTAGGATAAAAGGTGTTCTCTGTGCTGTTTTTATTTTTTTCAGGGGGGCTACATACACATTAAATTCCTAACTCTAGGATTTAAAAATAGTTTTAGGAAATGGTTTGAATCCAGAAAATAAGTTATCAAAAATCTCTACTTCGGAGGCCATTTCTTTTTAAAATAATGACATGGCAAAACCTTTTTACGTGTCAACGAGAGACCCAAATGAATTTTTAAAAAGCTACAGTGTACTGTTCTCTAAACAGGGTTCCCACACTTTGGTTAACATCAAATTCAAGGACTTTCCAGGAACAATTTTCTCAAATTCAAGGACCACCCAGGCTGGCATTACCTACTGCTACCACTGAATGTGTTATCAATTAACAATTTTAATATTATTTTTAGCTTACATATCGACAATACATGAGACAATTGCCAAACTTCACTCAGTTGGCTGGAATGAGTAGGCTTATCCAACATGGGAGATGATTATTATCATCATTATTTTTGTCTACCTAAATCCCTTTGGTAGTTTTAAGTTTTCTTTGTCTTTTAATTAGATCTTTATCATTTCACAGCATGGTGGGGGTCTGTGATCTGCCATCCCTCAGAAAATTTTAAAATGTCTTTTCCTGCATCCAGTGAATTTAAATAAGTTACAGTTTACTTAACAAAGGTAGACTAAACTAGTGAGACGGCTTAAGAGTACCCGACAACCTGTGAGCGTGTGTGCACATACATTAGCCTGGGCCTGCCCATACTTCCTGTGCCGCTACATTCAATTTCGCAAGCGAGTCAGTCTGGCCAATGTGCTGTTTTAGAGGAATTATTATCCCAAACTCGAGGGCACCAATGAGAAACGAGCTTGAACGAGAATGAGTGGTCTGATTGGTTGTAGATTCTGACTGCCGCCGGTTAAGCCCGCCTCCCAGAATTCGGTTAGTATCGTAGAATGGGCAGACTTATGCTCTTATGCTTAAAGCTCTTATGAGCGTTGTAGTTGTTCTAGCCATGTCTGAATTACTAAAGTCTGAGAGAAAGGGGCCCTGTGGTGCTTCTGTACCTGTGGTGGTTTGATTGCTCACCTGGTAAGAGCGCAGGCTTTGGTGCAAAGAGTTGGCAGTTTGAATCCCAGGTAACTCATAAGCGATCTTTTCTTGTGTCTGAATTACTAAAGTCTGGGAGAAAGGGGCCCTGTGGTGCTTCAGTACCTGTGGTGGTTTGGTGGCTCACCTGGTAAGAGAGCAGGCTTTGGTGCAAAGAGTTGGCAGTTTGAATCCCAGGTAACTCATAAGCGATCTTTTCTTGTGTCTGAATTACTAAAGTCTGGGAGAAAGGGGCCCTGTGGTGCTTCAGCACCTGTGGTGGTTTGGTGGCTCACCTGGTGAGAGCACAGGCTTTGGTGCAGAGAGTTGGCAGTTCAAATCCTGGTTGATGCATTACCAGCCACACACAACTTCAAGCGCTACGGCAAGGGGGGGCCAGGACAATAGATAGGGGGGTTTATCACAACCCCGACCAAGCAGCTGCACCCTGCTATTTTTATAGCCATGTGGTTGTTGAGCATTGTAGCCTACATTGATTCAAGAAGCTGTAAGTAAGTGTTCACACTTTATTTGTCAAATGGATGTATGTAACATTGTGATCCATCATACCATACAAAACAAGTACAGGCATTTAAACATTCTACAGTACGTACTATATATAAAAACAAATAAACATTTTCAACATCTACAGATTAAAAGTAGTGATAAAAGAAAGTGACATCTCAAATATACATTCTGTATATTACACTTTTTTTCTGTAATTTAAAGGCACAGAGTCAAACTAATCTTTTTAAAAAGGACCCATACAGAAGGTAATACAGTGTACAGACGGTTCATAAAGGCATATTTACACTGCGTGTAAGTCAAAACGTATAAAAGTGTCTGCTGTGCAGTAGCCTGGTTCTCGCATATACAATACTGATAAGACTACTAGGCAAATCTGTCACCTCTGGATATACCCACATTCAATCAGACCAATGATTGGATATTTGGATGATATTTGAAGCAAAACACAGGTTAGGTGTGCTAAGCATCAGGCTGGGGTAAAAGTCTGTTTTTGATTGGTTACCGATCTCAGCCAAACACGAAGAAATTGAGAGAAACCTTCTGGCCAGACTAAAATGCATAGCAGATCAGTGAAAGCCAGGCTAGCTGTGCAGGTTTATATATATATAAAAAAAATTCTTTGCTTGTAGGCCCATAGATTTTTAAGGACAAGACAGCAATCAAAAACAGTATTATGAAGGGTAGATTAATCTGCTGGACAGGTAAATAAGGCAACTGAAACATCATTGTCATACATTATATAACATTTTAAGATTAAAAAAAAAAAAACATTCCTTTACGAAGTTCCTTTACGAGTCACATTCTTTTCAAGTGAACCTAATTGTACACTCTGATGAGTAATGGTAAATTACCTGAGGTATTTAAAAAATAAAAGTCTGTGGTAGGCACCAACATTAAAAAAAAAAAGGAATAATTCTGAAAGAATAAACATTTTAAACACAAAGTTTTGTCAGCACACCTTCAGCGTGTTTAAGGTAATGTTTATGCAGCTGCTTGATACTGGAAAGAGATAAGTTGCAGTCAGCACATTCAAAACCCCTCGAGTCCTGTAGTTGTACAGTGATTGAGAAACGTTTGACTGCGTCTCCAGACTTGGTACAAGGTGGAAGCGTATGCTCAACCTGCAGACTCAGAGTTGGTTCACCTCCAGCGGAGGAACCTGCTGGGATTGGAGATGAGATCGCCCCTGACGACGACTCTGTAATGTTTTGTTGGCTGCTGGTTTGAGGTAGATTTATGTTCGCAATGAGACTGGAGTCTGCATTGGTTTGACTGGTCCTGGTAGCATTTGGATTAGCGTCTGCAGCATCTGGGAGGGAATCTTCATCTAGGGTAATAACCTCTTGGGATGAAGGGATGTAGGAAGCTCTGGAGAAGGACGGGCCCCTAGACCGGGAAAAGGAATGAGTATTACGTATTCGTGGTGGGGTGGGATCGGGTACCACATAGAGACTGTCAGGATGGGGATAGTGAAACAATGTTTCCTCACTAATCTCTGGAATAGGAGGTTCTTCAGACACAAGTGGTCCTGGAACAGAAGATGATTCCGGAACAGTAGATGCACTGGAATCTACTCCTTTATTGTTGATTCCTCTGTGGCTAGTCGGAGGATCCCTTAACATGGCAGGAGGCCTCCCTCCCACGGCATGACATATCTGATGAGCGAAGAGCAGCTCTCCTTTGGAAAAGCTGGCATTACAGTGCCAGCACTGATGTGGAAACAGAAGAGGTTCAGAGGGAATTTCAGACGTGGGGAATCGGAGGTCATTGTTGTGTTTCTTCAGGTGATCCTGCAGAATACGGTCACTGGCGAAAGAACGGTCGCACAGGAGGCATCGATGGGAGCTGCGACCGTTGTGAAGCAGACTGTGCTTCACCCAATTTCTCAAACTGGAAAAACCCTTTCCACAGACTTCGCATCTCAGTGTTCGACGGGTTCTGTGATTCTCAGACTGGTGAGAATTCAGGTTTTCTACGCTGAGGAATGTTTCAGGACACAGTGGACAAGCATAAGGTTTCTGCTGTGCATGTTCTCGTAAATGCTCCCTGTACAAACCCAAAAAGTGAAACTGCACACTGCAGTCCGTACACGTGAAGGCTCTGCTCTTCTTTTGATGAAGCCGTTGGTGAAGCCACAGTTTGTGCCACCTTTGAAAAGCACGGCCACAGAGCCCGCAAGTGTACTTGTTGCCGGGTAAGTGTGACTGCAAGTGTGCACGTAAAAAACTAAACAATCTAAATGTCTGCCCGCAGTGTTGACACTTGAATCGCTTGTGTGAAGTCCTTGTGGGGGCATGAATGGAGGACACAACGTAGCAGTCCAAAGATGGATGTGAGGATAAGATGCTAACGTTGGAGGGGGTAGGTGAAGGTGGCTGAGAGTCGTAAGGATGAGCTTGGGGATCACCATCCTCACTCATTGGAGTTGGATGGACTGGAGAGTTATCTGGAGAAAGGAAAACCTGTTCATCCATGTGCTCTGGCGAGTCTGATTCGTGAGACACAAGTGAGATTTCTCCGGTTTCTTCACCAGTCCAAATATCAGATAAGGGGCCCAAACAGGCCCTTTCCTCACCACTAGCTTTGCAGCAGTCTCTGCAGTGAGCCCTCACGTCAGAGTTTGCATCGTAACTCTGGCCACACATGTGACATAAATAGGGACGAGCCTTTGTGTGTGTTTGTATGTGGAGAGTGTACTGACACCAGTGACTTAGGAGCTTTTTGCACAAGTGACACCGGAAAAGGTTTGGTGTAGTCACTTGCCCATCCACTCCCATCTGAATGAGGAAGCCCTCAGTGTCCTCTTGCTTCTTAATGGAGCAAATTCTGGAGGCCTGATGCGCCCTTAACATTGGCAAGTCACTGCAAGCGTAACCACACTGAGAGCAGAAGAAAGGTGTTGCACCTGTGTGCTCAAGGGAATGTGCCTTCAGCGCCTTCAGTTTACTAAAACCCTGTCCACAGATGGAGCACGCGTAGGGTTTGAGGGGCCAGTGCACTCTTTCATGGGTACTAAGGCTTGTTTGCCTCCAGAAGGTTTTTCCACAGTCTTTGCAAGACAGGCCCTCTTTATGAGTACGCTTATGAATGCACAGTTTTTGCTTGCTCGGAAAGTCGATGCCACATACAGAACAATTAAACACGATACTTGAGGAGTTGGTCAGGGTGGACAAAGGTTTACTGGGGAAAGCCTTAGTTTTCCTCTCAGTTGAGCTTACATGATCTACACTTGGAAGGTGGACTTTAAAATGGGTAATGACTTGTTCTTTTGTGGAGAATTTCTGGTCACAGCAAGGACACTGGATGGAACATGCTGCTTTATGTATATTTTTGTGGGATTTTAATTTGGAAATTTGAGCAAATCTCTTACCACAGTCTTTACACTGATAAGGTTTTTCCCCTGTATGAAGTCGCTGGTGAACAGTATATGCAGAAATGTGGCGAAAAGACTGTCCACAGAATCTGCACTTAATGGATGTTCTTGACTTTTTGTCAGATTGGCCCCTCTTGCTAAGTTTTGATGGGGTCTTCTGAGGCATTACTTCCTCTTGCTCTCGACATTCATCATCAGAATACTGTGTGCATCCATCAACACTTTGAACATCTTGTGGAGACTGGAAGACCTTGGTCAGGGAGTGTGATGTCTGACACTCCTGGTGAACAAAGAGAGTAGCTATTACACAATCTCCAGCAACTGGCTGTGATTCCTCTTCAGAGTTTTCCAGAGGTTCTGATGTAAAAACTTCCTCAGCATGAGACTCAGTGTCAACCAACTGGTTACTGTTTGCAAAATTGTTATTTTCCTCAGTAACCCTAGTTACTTTCACATTTTGGACGGCAGGGTGTTTATTCACTTGGGAAACATTTAATGGGCATTTCCCTTTTGCATGTCTTCTGTTGCCCCACCCCTTGATTTTTTGTCGACGCTTTTTCTTTTTTACAACTTTTGCTGTTTTACCCACAAGGCTACTTAAAGCTTGCACCTCAGTTATCTTCTCATCTGCAGGTGTACTTGGTTCTACGTCAGGTTCATGCTTATTGTATGAGACTGAGCAACCAGTTGGTTCCATTATGTCAATTATGACAGCCGACACCACTTGTTCCTCTTTAGGTACAGCTGGGAGTGATTGAGAGGTTTGAATGTTTGATGTTTTCTCTAGACTTAGAATATCATCCTGACCATCATTTTCAGGGGAGGAGAGGGTTTTACCAACCTGCTGTGGGTGTTCTTCACTGCGATAAAAAAGCGAAGCCGTTTTGGAGGCTCGGATAGATCTTCTCAAAGGGGTTTCTGAGCAGCTTGATAGTTTTTTAGATTTTGGTGGACTATGATTCTTCACCGTCATATAGTCTTTATAAGTGCTGGCGTCTGCTTCAGAACTAGCATCAGCTGGCTCATTCTTTGACAGTTCTAACAAGGTTTTCTCTGCCTTCTTATTCATTTTTGTTCCAGAGGTTTCCTCTATTTCATCTGGCACTAGTTTCTCCGTCAAATGTTTCTTTTTCTTTGAAGTATCACTAATTTCAGATGCACTTTGGCATTCAGAGGTGTTAAGATCATCTGTAAGAGATGCATCTGACTTTTTTGTTATGTCTTTGATCTTAGCAGGTTCCACCACAACAGTTCTTGATTTGAATTTTCGCTTCCTACCCTTTCTTGTAATTTTTTGAGTTAACTGTCCAGGCATAGAGACATGTTCTTGAACATCCGAAGAGGGAACGGTTACATCACCACTCTGTATTTCAAGATGAGAGTCATCGTATTTCTCTTTGCTTTCATTTAGGCATATATCTCCCAGCTTGAAAGACTGCATTTTCAGTTCAAGGTTTTTTTTGGGCTGCCTTTGTTCCTTGTCACCTGTAAAAAGAGAAGCTGAAGCTAACCAACGTGAGGACCTCCTCAACTTAGAAGGTTGTGTATCAGAAACAGGTTGCACACGTTCTTCTGCCTTTACTTTTAAACTTTTTTCAAAAGAATCTAAGCTTTTTATTTCAGGTGAGGCATTGTTAGGTTCAAACTTCTTTCTGTGGGTATCAGCACTTTCCTTTTTTACTTTGGTTGAAGATGGCCTTGCACTGAGTTCAGCATCACCATGATTTGATGGCAAAACATTGTGCAATAAGACACTGGCATCATCCACTAAAAACGTTTTAACCCCCAGTCTGACTCTTCTTTTCCACTTGTTCCGTGTTAAAGTGGATGTTTTTAACTGAGATATTTTCTCCATAACCATTGAAGAGGCCTCTACAATCTGTGGCTCTGCTGCGGAATCTGAATTTGAGGTGGTTGTTTTGTTTGATATAATAGCACGATCTAGTTCCTCCTTACATGACAAAGGGACAGAAGACATCTGACATGAAATTTCTATGTTGTTGGTGGAGACACTGGCTGTATTTAGACTTTTTGATGAAAGGGATTGTTCTAGTGAGGCTGGTACATTCGCTAGATTTTGAGAAAGTTTTCTCCAGCTCATCTTTCTTTTCTTAGGATTTAACACTTTTCTTTTCCTTCTTTTCCTCAGAGGCTTTGCAGCCATGCTTTGACCTCCAGGCATGGTCTGAAAATCTTGTTTAGTCTTACTCACTGTTGGCCCAGTGCCTGAGACAAATGGGTTAGCTGGGCATTCGTCAGATACTTTTTGCCCATTCAGAGTAGTGGAAGATATGTCAGCATTTCCTTCATGATTACTGTCCAAGGAGATTGAAGACAAAGAATGCGGATTAGTCTCAGACTTTTCAGGAATCGTGGTTCGAAATGACCTTCTTGTAGGAGTGACTAACGGTCTGATCTTTTCCTTTTTTCCTTTTGACTGATGCTGTTTTTTGGGGAGTATTTCCTCAACGAAATTAGTGATGCCATCATTTTCTGTAGAACCAGACCCAGCTTTCTGAACTATTTCCAGGATTTTAGCCATTCTCAACAAAGTCTTTTTCTTGAATGGCCTGCCAGGTTTACGTTTCAACATTGCCACGTAATCTGTTTTCTGCCTCAGACTCTGCTGGGGAACTTCAAGAGGTCCGACATCTACAGCAGACAGGGCAAATTCAGCCTGTTCCATTTTAATCTCTGTGCTTTTACTACCCCCCTGATCTTTAGCTGTAGCATGACCGCTTTTCTGTATCAGAATCTGAGTGTCACTGTGCTGTGAAACCGACTCTTCCAAACGGGTAATTGACTTTCTTTGTTTGTGTGTTTGTTTAGCCATTGGTTTAGCGTCTTGGCAGGGCACTACAATAGGTTCAGGATTTATTTCAGGCAGTTCTGAACATATGTTGGGAATGTCCTTGGTTTCCTGGGATTTTCTAGATTTAGTTGCACATCTTCTCTCCACTCCTTCAATTCTTGTAGAATTTATTTGCGACATAATTAAACAGCTTTGTTGGGGTATTCCGGGTGAAATATCCTTCCATGGTGTCACCTTTATGATGGGAACGTGAAACTCTTCTTCGGCAAAGTCAAAACTGCTGTTTACGGCTGACAACCGAACTTCGTTCTCTACCACCTCTGCTACCTTCTTACCCTTTCTCAGGGTACAAGTCTTGGGGAGGTTTTCAGCCGTCCTTATAATCCCTACTTTATCCTGCGAAGCTGGCTGTACTTTGGGGATTCCAACTTTCTTTTTGGATTTTCTGCCTTTCAAATTTTGAGTTGTTTGTTTTGTGAAGTGACTATGTAGGTTTTCTGTTAAAACACTCTGAGAAGTTTCCAGGGCATCTTCCCCTGTGTTTTTGAGATGATGGCTACCACCTCCTTTTCTTCCAGGCTCAAGGTTTGACCCAATTTTGGCTGATTTTGGTGGCATGATAGAATGGTCAGGATTTAATGTGAATTTGGATGAGTTGGTAGCCAGATTTGCACTGAGGTTACAGAGATTTGACCCATTTTCTCCATCATCTTTGGCCTTCCTCTTCCTTGTTTCTTTTTCTTGCTTTGGCAGTACAATATTAAGACTCTGACTTGTCTCTTTTATACCACATAAGGCATCCTCCTGCGGTGATAACCCATTGGGGTCTACCTTCCCCACGCCATTGGGTCTTCTCTCTTCACCAGAGGCTATCTTTTCAGATATTTTGAGATTTTCTTTTGGTGTATTTGTTGGAGGCTCTGCTGAAATTTTTGGTAGTGTTTTAGACACAACTGTTTTACAAAATGGTAGAACAACACAGCTCATCTTTCTCCTACCTTTCCTTTTTGTCTTTCCTTTTTTCTTTGGACCCATTACCTGTTTTCTTAGGTCCTGTGCATGGCATTCAACAGAAACTTCATCAACTGATTCAGCATCAGGTACATCAACAGTGTCATTTGTATTTGTATCATCAGTCCTGACTTTCAACTTGTTTGCATCCATGACTTTGCATTGCGATTCTGGTTCATACTGAGAATCGGACATATAACCCTTTGCATTCTTTTCTTGTTCTGTACCTTTGTCCTGTATTTGTTTATGTACTTTTTCAATTTTCTCTTTAGTTGAGCTCTTGAGCTCTTTCTGTGAGGGGCTAATCTGTGGGTCAGCATTGTTTAATTGAGGACGTGATCGGCGAACGGCCTTTCTTAATTTCTTTTTTCTACGTTTCTTCGTCAGTTTTCGTGCTGTGGGAACTTGGGAGGTCACCTCAGCCTTTGAGACAACAATGGAATCTTGCACAGAAAGATCTTGACTTTTTCTGATCCTACCATCTCTTTTTTCAGAACTTTTCCTAGTGCTGCTAGGTGATGCTATTGGCTGGTTTACTGGTTTCTGATGCAAGGTCACACCTCTGCTTTGATTGACGGCTTCTGCATCAATGTTATGCGTTTTTTCAGTACGGTACTGGCGCGTCTCTCTGGCCAACACAGTTCCTGGCACCTTGGGACCTTGGCGGTGGCTGCAGACGGACGACATTCGACTTCTTTCCTGTTTGAGTGATACTTTCTTGTTTGATTTTGGCTTGCATTGTGTGGTGGGTAGCTTTTTCTTGGGACAATCTATAAAATCTTTTTGTCCTACTGGATTTTTTGAGAGGTCATGGAAAGACATGGGTGGATAAGATTTGGAATTCTGGGTGAGGTTTTTAGGTAGTGGAGATATACTCAGATTGTGAATATATTCTTTGACATCGCATGTGAAGGAACTAGCACCAGGATGGCTTTGTTCATTTGGAGAGATGAGGGAGGTATGTCTGTGCATGTTGCTTATTTTTGTATGTTTTAGGTGAGCATCAGTAGTCTCATTTACATATATGTCTTTAGTGTCTTCCCCGCATTCTTTAGCAATTTCTAGAAGTTTTGCCATCTTCAAGAGGGTCTTTTTCTTGAACGGGCGGCCAGCTTTCTTCTTTTGTTTCACCAGTATACCACTGAGACCTAATTTCCTGTTACTTTCATTCTTCACACTGTTTGTTTCTGCTGAACCCAAATATGGTGGCTGTATGACCTTCACAGTGTTGAGATCAGTGCTAGTTCCAGGTTTGATAAGACCAAGTTTGTCTGATGTGTTTCTGTGCTGTTCAGGTACAACTGCCCTCTTTTCCTCAGGTATGGAAAAGGGTAAAGGCACACCTGTTGTTTTTGCTGAAGTTTCACCTGTTACACATGGTTGGGCATCAGTGTTATCCTGCAACCTTCCTCCTATAGGTGTTACTGTCCTCATCATCATTCTAGAGTTTGATGTCCCTCTTTGCTGATCTAGTACATCTGCCCTCTTTTCATCAGATATGAGAGGAATGGATTCAGGAGGTGAAGATGTTCTTATTTCTTTCGCTGACGTTTCATCCGTAGATTGTTGTGCATCTGTGTTTTCATGTGATTTGGTCCCTTTAGGTGTTCCTTTCCTTTTCACCGTTACAGACTTTGATGTTCGTCTGTGCTGATACGGAACGTCGACCTTCTTATCATCAGATATTGCATGAATGGATTTGGAAGGTGAAGATGTTCTTATTTCTTTTGCTAATGTTTCATCTGCAGATGGTTGGGCATCCATGTTATCCTGTAACCTGGTTCCTTTAGGTGTTACTGTCCTCTTCACCGCTCTAATCTTTGACGTTCGTCTGTGTTGATCCAGTACATCTGCCCTCTTTTCATCAGATACGACAAAAATGGACTCAGAAAATGAAGATGTTCCTATGTCTTTTGCTAACGTTTCATCTGTAGATGGTTGGGTATCTGTGTCATCCTGTGTCTTGATTCTTTTAGGTGTTCCTTTTGTCTTGATAGTAACAGACTTTGATGTTCCTCTGTGCTGACCTGGTACATCTGCCCTCTTTTCGCCAGATACGACAGGAATGGATTCAGGAGGTGAAGATGTTGCTATTTCTTTTGCTAATGTCTCATCTATAGGTGGTTGGACATTGTCTTGTGTTCTGCCATCTTTAGGTGCTCCTCTCCTTTCTGGACTCCCACCTTGTTTGCTCTGGTCCTGTGCATCACTCTGAGATTGCCCAGAAACTCTATGCTCATCTAAACCATGATCAAAAGATTTAGCTTCATGTACCTCTGAATTGCTGATTCCTTGCTGCTGTGTGTCTTTTTGTGAAATTACTTGCATTTGCTGTGCAACAGTTACTAATGGGACACTAATGTTTTCACATTCTGGGTTTGGATCACACTGCTTTGACACAGATGATTCCATTGGAATTGTGGTTTCACCTTCATGACAACTGTCCAATGAGAGCTCAGAGCTGGAAAGACAAATAGTAACAGCTGACCCACCTTGAGGTTGTTTTGTGATCAGGGCACTATTGCGTTCACATTGTTGTCCTTCTCTACACAACATGAAAGCATCAGACTGTGGCAACTTCATTGTTTCTGAATAATTGTGTTTCTGTCCAGAGGAGCAAGGATTTTGTGAGTAGGGTTCACTCCAACTTGTTTCCACTGTTTCTACCTTGGCTGTTGGTCTACCTGCTAGGCTGCTGGTCGACTCCTTGTCCTAAAAAAAACAGAGGCACACATTTAGTAAGCATTTTATAACTTTTTTTAACTTAAAGGTTGTTGAAGGATGAAAGATTGGGGTGGTGCTATGCATTGGTGGGGGCTGAAGGTGTTCTTGTGTGTATCTTTTCATGAGGCATTGTACTGACAAAAAAATTCTACCTACTCAGCAAAATAGTTTGTAAAGAACGCTACTGGCAGATGGCAGATAGACCTACCAGTGCTTCAGCAAACGGATGACTGCTGCTCCTAGGATGCTCCTGCTTGTGTTTTTCACCTGCCTGTTCAATAGAGGACACATTTTTGCTTTGATTTTCCTCTCTCGCAATCTCTCCTCTTTGATCCAAAGGACAAGCCCCAGGCTTTTCTTCCGCCACCTGACGAATGGCTGGTGGATAAAATAGTGATGGGTAATAGACAGGTGGATATGGCACGGCTGGGTATGCGGTGCTTCCTGAAGGGACTTCAGGTAAGGCAACTTCTGGCTGCTGCTGCCTCCAGAATAAATCCTCATGAAATGGGAAATTCGAAGCTGTTGTAACGGTTTCATGTGGCGCAGCAGATGAGACATGGGACAAATATGAACTACCCCACGCTGTATCCTGAAACAAACACACACACACACACTGCAGTCAGTAATTGCAGTCAGATTTAATCAAGGTTATAAATGATGACAGTGACACTTTACTGTACTTACTAAATAGTTCTTTATTGCTAATATTAAGCTGAACTTTAGTGTATACAGTTTGTTTTTCCATGTTCTAAATACTCCATGTCAGGTAGCCTATATGAGCTGTACATGGGCAGTTTTTTTTTTAGACATGAGGTTTTCGACCCATGTGTGTGACACAATGAGTACAATACTCTGTTTTACAATAAACCCAGACCCATGTTTATGCTTGTTAAATGATGACACAGTTTTGAACTTTAAAATAATAATACAGGAGAAATCTTTTTTGTGCCTTTACAGCAGCTAAAAAAACTATTTTGGAGTACTGGCATAATAAAAACATAAATTTAGTTGGAAGCTGGTTGATAAATACAAAATACATGGCTGACTTGGAGTACTCCGCAGCCCGTCTTAACCGGGCAAAACCTGAAACTGTTGCTGCTTGCTCATTTAGTGGTTGAGCTGACTGAACTTCTTAAAGGCCAGTAATGTATGTTTAAGTTTTCTTTAACCGTTTGTCCTGTCTTATTAGTGCCCCCCCCCCCCCTTTTTTCTTTTTTTTTCTAATGTGGTGTGCAGCTGTTTGTCCCTGGTTTTGACTTCTGTCTGTTTTTGTGATGACGGTCACGTTTGTGTGTTGTTGTTTTTTTCACTCTCTTTTTTTGTTACCTCTTAAAACTCAATAAAAAGTGAATCACACAAAAAAAACAAAAAACAAAACAAAAAAAAAACTCACATTACCACATTAAATAAACATATTAAAATATCACTATGTGAAATCATTTTGATATTCAAGAACTGCCACTAAAGACATACTGTACATAGACAAATTAGACAAATGCAAGAATGTTTTCAAACCTTTGGCTGGACGGCATTGTAAAGGTACGCTGAGGAGTGTGAGATATCTGCGTAAACAGCAGGACTTTCATCATCAGAGATGTCTGACCACTCCGCTTGTCTGTTAAGATCCTTCGTCAAATCAACCTCCTGCAGGACTGTGAAACCTGCACCCCATCTTTGCCCCTCACTGCTGTTCCAGCTCCTTCCTTCATCAGACATGGTTCCTGTAGACCTGCAAACAAGATACGTAAATAAATTCTTCAATTTTAACGTTTTTGAGAGCCGTTTCATTTTGCTATGCCCCATTCATTTAAAAATAGTCAACTTCAAATAATCAGCTTGTTAAACTGTCTATGTTGAATCAAATTTTCTGGATCTTTTTTCTACAGACAGCATTCAGGGACCTCATACAACAGGGCTATGGAGGGACACAGAACCTCTCCTTTAAGTCAGAAATAAAGATTTTTTGTGACAATGAACACATCAGGTCAAGTGAATGCCTCTATATCTCAGTCTCCAATTAAGATGGTATAGAAAGTACTAGCTCTCCACCATTAAACATCAGACAGTATTTTCTCTTACTGTGCTGTGTAAGATGGTAAAGGGTGTTATGTGGTCAATATTTATCAATATTCAGTTTTCAGATGAAGTAGTGTCCTTCAACGATAAAAAAAAAAAAATCTGTAATTTGAACAGTTCAATTCCTTCTGAGTGCATATGAAAATCTGAAGTGATGGTAGGCTACAGCAAACGTTGCCGTGTCCATAACGGTTACATTACGGACAGGTTGAAAGAGAAAGTCATAGACTGTATGTTATTATGTACAGTCTATGGAGAAAGTTATTCAATCTCCCTAACCACATAAGAACATCGATGATTTCGAGGTTTTGCTTTTTCAGCATAGTGTTGCAATGTTTGTCCGTTTGCTAGCTCTGCAACAAAAGTTGTGCTGAAAATATTGCCACGTCAGTATTTCTCAGAAGCTCGATAATGTAACCTCGTGTGACATAAAATTAGGACAGTATTTTTAAGCCGTCACGTTCCCGTTCCAACACCAGTGGAATGAATAACGGTAAATTGGACTCTAACGTTAGTGTTCTTCCTTCACTTACACTGGTTCACCCAAATTAACGCAATACCCTTACACCGTATTAAATGTTATAATGCAGTAATACACTGCATGCAATCGATTTCCAATTAACTATTTACATTATACCAGTTTTTGACGTTTCTTTTAAGACCCTTTTGAAAACTTGCCAGCTTCAAAGCCATCACTAGCTGCAGGTCGCCCCCTTGGTTGCTTGCTCAACTCGTGCAAGCTACTCACCATGTAAGACAGGATGCACTGCTCATAAAAATCACATACTACCGCTCTTGGGATGAATGCGCTCAGATACAGAGATTAAGCAGAGTTTGTCAATCTGTTACCGAGTATGAATGACAACTAGCGCGTGTGATTATTTGGATATTCCCAAAGACATATCTAAACACAACATCCGGACGACCCGGAAATGAGGTAGACTTTTTGCTGCGGTAGTGTTAGGGGCATTCATTACTTGGGGGAGTAAAAATTAGGGACTAACAGTAAACATTGAGCCTATTGCTTAATTAAATGTTTAAACGTGTATGGACCGTTGCATATAAACTTGAGTTGAACTGTATTATTAAAATCAATCTGCATAATATTAGTTTTTCTTTATTTGTTTTCTGCAATATGTGCTTGTCCATAATAAAACACAGAAGCCTATCTTTTATGAATGCTGTTTTTAATTGTAGAGGTATAGTGGGTGTAGGCCTATGTTGGTTCTTACTTTTACTGAGAGTATTCACTGACTTTGAATTGGGTTATTGGCTGATTCACATCAAATTTGTTCTTTACGTGTGTGTGTGTGTGTGTGTGTGTGTGTGTGTGTGTGTGTGTGACTGACTGTGATGTGAGTGTCTATACCACATAGTCCTCAAACCAAATCCATGATATAAATATAGGTTGTCCATAGCATCAGTGAGGTCAGGCTCAGGGACCATAGAACACATGATGCAGATCTAGGAAGTGTCTCTGGGGAAGCTGAGGGGGGCTATGGTGTCTTGTAAGCAGTGATGCCATTTCTCAGGAGCGTTGCCATAGGCGTGTTAAGGGTGGCACTAAGAGAACATTTTAACATTTGATTTTTAATACCCTGATTTTCCTCCTGCCATTCAGCCCAACATTTCTTAGCCTACGTCTAACTATTTGTTCCCTTCTTTGAAAGTAATGACGCAAGCTCCACATAAGAGGTCAGAGTATGACTTCATTTTTCCTTGCATCAGTGGTAATATTTGTTAGCAGCGGGAAAAGGATGTGTAGACTTTGGAGCACTTAAGCAAAACTTAAATATCTTTCCATGTCGTGGCAAGTAATCTGTCAAAACAGAACTTATTTTCTTGATATTAATGCATTTAGATAACTAAAGGCTACAAACTTGAAAAAATTATCCTAAGAAAAATATTTGTTTATAATTTATTGTTAAATAAACGCCTCTCACACAGCCAGTGCATACAATGTACATGATAAGCATTTTAGAGTCATACATCAGAATACTATTTGTAGAGGTTGTCAAGAACCAGGGCTGGTGGTTTTTCAGTTTATGGGCATAGTGATGTGACATAACAAACCTCATTACATTTTCACTGTGTGAGTATGGACAAAAAGTGCTTTTTTGATGAAGATGAATGACATGACATGACATGACATGAACATGACATGACATGAAACTCCAGCACTCCAAGATCAAGCCTCTATTCTGTTTACATGTAGTTGTTCAGGTGCTCCTGGATCTCCTCGACGTAGGGCTGGAACCACACGCGCAACTCCTCCATCTTGGCGTCCAGGGTGGAGCGCAGATTCTCGGAGGTCTTCTCCACCTGCTGCTGGAAGTCGTTGGCACTGTTCTCGAGCTTCACTCTCACTTCCTCTGCCTGGGTCTTCATCAGCTGGCCGATGGCGGTGGCCTTCTCCTCAGCACGCTGATACATGTCGTTTAGGTAGGGCTCCAGTCGGCCACGGACTGAATCCACCTGCTGGCTGGTGCGGGATTGCAGCTCACCAAAATAGGTCTCCATCTTGCTGTGAGGGATCAAAAGATATAAGATTTAGAGCCCTAATTAAGTGATTAAATGAATATGTTAACATAGCAAATAAGGATTAAAAATAAGAAAAAAAAAAGATATGAAATTATTCATTAATTAAATATTATCAGATTAAATGTAAACACAGTGGCAAACACAGCCATAAAATTATAAAAAAGTGTCAGAGTCCAGTCGAGAAAAAAAAACTGTTCTTGACTCGTGCCTGATTCACGTGCTGCAGTACAACAAAGGTCAAGTGCTGATAAAGTTAATCTGAGGAGAACTTACGTGCGAATCTCCCCTGTGTCCTTGCCCAGACGTTTCTTCAGCTTGCGGAGGTAGACCCTCATCCTGCTGGACACCTCGTCTGCGTTCTGTTCGGCCATGCTCTTCAGCTCCTCAGCGTACTCCGAGGCTCTGCCTTTGGCCTCGTTCAGGTGGTCACGCAGTTTGTTGCCTAGCAGTGTCATGTCTTGGTTCATTTGGGTGGCTGCTTCTTCAGCGAGTGGGCCCAGCTTGTTCTTGAGGTCGTCTTGGTACATGTTCAGGTCTGCCATCACCTCCTTGATGATTTTACTGAACACACACACACACAGACCCTATTTATTTTCAGGATTTCATCCAGGTGTGTCAAACATATATAGCAGTCAGGGTTTTCAGTTGTATTGACTGAATACCCTGACTAAATTGACTATGTTTTAAGCTTCAAAAAGACTTCCAGTTGCCTATAACTGAAAACCTTGACTACCATGACCTGGATGAATAAGTCTCATCACATATTTATTACAAACATTTGTACAAGTGATAGTACAGTAATTTATTGATACTGAGGGCCTTTCTTATAGTTTTTTTATAGTAACTAGTAACTATAGTGTGTAAGTATAGTAAGTGAGTACAATGGAAGTGCAGTAAAGATATTATGATTAGGGACTTTCTTATAGTTTCTTACAGTAAGTAGTGTGTAAGTATAGTAAGAGAATGAAGTACAGGTAATGAGACTCAAGGGATTGGGTGTTCAGAAGTCACACATACTCCATGTCCTCGCTGAGCTGAGAGCTCTCGATGTTCTTCTTCATCTCCTCTGCCTTGGTGTTGATGTCGTCCACATACTCCCAGAAGCGATCCACAGCCACCTCCCATGGCTCCTTGGGCTCGTCCCGCAGGTACCAGCCATGGGAGCCTACAGAAGGACATACTCAGAGTCAGTCCCCCTTGGGGATCAATAAAGTATCTATCTATCTATCTATCTAGTTCAGTGGGACAGCTTCCTGTTGTGTGGACATGCAGCTTCCTGTTGTGGGGACATGTCCAACCACTTGACTCTCAGAAAAATACAGTGTTGTGATATAAAAAACGGTTGTTACTAGGATACTTATTAATTGCCATATGATCCATCTGTGAGAATTTAGTGATTATTTTAATCTTTAATCTTAAAGGTAATAAACTAAAAGGGGCGGGAAACAAGAAACTGAATATCTACATCCGAGAATCAAATGCTTCATTCTACTAGAATCATGTGCTGTTGGCCTTATCAGTTTTGGACTGCATTTATGTTTATAGTACTTTTCTATTCCTACGAGCACTTAAAGCGCTTTACAATTTATGCCTCACATTCACACACTGGTGCCGGAGGCAGCCATGCAAGGTGCCAACAACTCAACCACCTGTGCCACCATCACATAAGAATTCTCCTTATTGCTGGAATGTTTTTAAGGTCGTGGGAAACTAGTCATGTTGAACTAAAATAGTTATTCATAGTTTACCATTCTACATCGTATTCTAATAAGCCTTTATGGCCACTGTAGAGTACTGTAGGCACCATAAAAGTTGAAACATTCTTTAAAACCGGTGTAGACTACCATCTTCACTCTACATAAGCAATAGCAATAAGAGAATTGATAAAGAATTAAAACAATTAGATTTTAAACTTACTTGAGAAGACTGTTAGAGCGACGATCAGTGCAACAACCTTCATGGTGATCTACAGCAAAGCAGCAGAAAGATCTTACAGGTAAGCCTTATATTCCAATAATCAGACATCAGACAAGTATCATTGATTCAAACACACTGTTAGTCCTAGATACATACCTGCTTTGATGCCTTTGGCCGTGAGGTGCACAGTATGTGTCAGCCCTTGAGGTATTTATAGTGAAAGACACTGATTCACGTGACCCCAGCTATCCCAGTGACACCACATGCAGTAGAAACGTCTGGCCGAAGGTCCTCGTGGAAGATTCCCTATTTGTTTTTTGTTTTTATTGCAGTGTAGCTAATCATTCCATGACATTCCACGTAGTACCATACTTGTGCCAAAGGGACATGGTGTCAATTACTGAAGCTTGACCTTGCACAACTTTGCATTGATATGTCAGGTGAAAATCATTCTACAGTATCACATGGACATTTCTGGGCAATCTACATGATATTTCATATATGAATATGAGGAAGCATATTGTATTTTTTAACTCATTTCTATCAAAGTTTGAACACAGGCAAATCCTCAAATCCTACTTAAGCAGTGATTTAAAGGTACAATGTGTAGCATTTTTAGCTGTTCATAATCTGATCATAATCTTACCCCTTCACAAATATGTGCTTTTTCATGAATATTTACGACCACCATGAATTTCAAGTATTCTAAATGGTCGATTTCCACAGGCATGAATGGGTGGCGTTGCTCCATAGTCATTTGCCATCTTGAAATACATTAGTCAGTAAGGGACATAATAGGCTACATTAATGCTTCCTATTATGCATTAATGTAGCATTAATGAAGCCTATTATGTCCAGTACTGGCTAATGTGTTTCAAGATGGCGAATTCATTCATACCTATGTAAATCAGCCATTTAGAATACTTGAAATGTATGGTGGTTGTAAATATTCATGAAAAAGCACATATTTGTGAAGGGGTAAGATTATGATTAGATTAAGAACAGCTAAAAATGCTACACATTGTACCTTTAATCAAAAAAGAAATAAAGTATTTCATCTTTATATTATTTGTCTTCTATTATTTATTTGTATATGCCTAACACATCCAATGTAGCTTCCTTGTTCGTAGCTTTCGTATTAGTGGCCAATTGTGATCTGATAACTTCATCTGATCTAATGTAGTGGATTCACAGCCTTTGACCTGGTACAATGAGTCTTGTTTGGTAGTCTGATACTTGTGTCCATAAAATGTTTTATGATGTATTCTTGGCAAGACATTCAGGCCACTAGGTATGCATGTGTGTACCCAGGTTTGATTGGGGCCAAAGTAACTCTAAATACAATTTCGATTGTATATTCAGTATGATTTGCTCACAAATTCATTTTTTATAACCTTGTTGATTAAAGATTTTTAGTTTACACATAATCTGTTTACCCATTTAAGTATTTTATATGTATATAAACAGTTATTTGTATGTAAACAGTTTTATCCACCTCAAACTGATGTTTTTCCAAAAAGCTCAATTCTGTTAAAACAATAAAAAAAAGAAACAGAAAAAATATCTGTAAATAAAAAATATGTAGATACAAGTGGACCTGCATTGGTGTAGACTAGTGTTTCACTTTAGTATAGACACCATACCTATACTGTATAAAAAAAATCCTGGTTAAACAGTTGACACAGACTCTTTTTTGACACTAGAGGGCGCCCCCATATATTTACAGTGTCAGCACAGAATACAAAGCAGAAGTACATCACATATTCAAAACTATTTTGTTCAGTGTTCACAATCCACTGAACAATGTCAACTTTACATGTTGATATATTTAGAAATAAAGGCAGTATGGGAACACTTTGACCAACCTATGATTTGTATACTGCCATATGTTTGACCTGAGTGACAGTGACCTATTGCACCTCTTTTATGATCAGTCTAAAACAATTTCTTGATCGACTGCCAGAAGGAACTGATTTGGTTCTTGAGGTTCTCTCCCAGCTCTGCACCAATGCTCACAAATGTCTTGTGCACCTCCTGGCCTGCCTTGTTCATCTGCCTTTGGAAGTTCTCCACCACCGGCACTGTGCTGTCCCTCAGCGCCTGCAGCTGCTGCTCCACCATCCTCTTCATCTCGTCGGCCTCGGCCTGCAGCTCGGCCTGCAGCTTGTCCACACTCTTCTCCAGCTCTCCTCTCAGCTCCTCGGCCGTGTGGAGCAGGGTGGTTCTCAGTGCCTCCGACCGGAGCGCCTCCCTGTGAGGCCTCGCGTCCCGTCTCGCCTCCTCCAGCTGACGTTCGAGCTCCTCCTTCAGCTCCTCTGCGTAGGGTTCCAGCTGGGTCCTAACGGCTCGCAGGTCCTTTTCCACACGGGCTTTCAGCTGCTCGGCCTCGTGGGATAGCTTGGTGAACAGCTCCTGAGTCAGGGGGGTCACCTGGGTCTGCAACGTCTCAAAGTATTGGTTGATTGCGTCAACGGTTTCAGATACCTTTGTGCTAGGGAGGGAAATAGAAATACAAAGAAAAAAGATGCCATGTTGTAACATCTACTGAATGACCTGAAATCAACTTTGACACAATTTTAC
This sequence comes from Limnothrissa miodon, assembly GCA_017657215.1. NCBI lineage: Eukaryota > Metazoa > Chordata > Actinopteri > Clupeiformes > Clupeidae > Limnothrissa > Limnothrissa miodon. The sequence continues at coordinate 23,950 of JAGFZM010005978.1, forward strand.
ATTTTAAGAGCTGTAATTTTGATTTTGTCTGGACTAAACAGTACAATCCTGGACACTTAGCTTCCATTTCTTCCTTTAAACAAGGGATAGATCTTAAGAACTTCTAATACCTTTAATTGATAAATCAGGACAGTATATGTCCCTGATCACTTTCATTTAAACATGTTATTATTTATTATCAAAAAGAGGAAAAACAAAAAACACTCAAATGTAGAATTCTACAAATTCTTACGTGAGCTCTTGCCCACTCTGCGATCCATGGGCATTGACTGCCTTAATGATGTATTCCCAGAAAGTGTCTTTTTTGAGGGCCAGCTGTACCCTCAAGGGTTTGTTGTTCAGTGCATTGTTTTTGCAGTGGCACCCTGTAAAAAGGTCAGAATTGGTCATTCAGTCATTTATCCTGGAGTGGAAAGTAGAGATTAAGATTAAGTATGAATATCGAGAAGAGTTTGGTTCCAAAATGCTACAAATGCAAAATTTTGAAAATATTCAAGTCATGTTTTTTTTTATTGAGTATTTCTGTAATTATTGACCAAACTTAAAATGTGTCGATTTTATTGTAGAAAGATAATTCAAATAATAACAACCCTACTGACATCTGAAAACAAAATGTAAAGAAAATATATTTCTGAAAGTGTTAAAGTGTTATTAAAACAGTGGAATCAATGTCTTTCTACAATGTCTTTCTACAGTATATAGACAATATAGACATACAGTACAGATGGTGATTCTTGACAATATATATGTATTTTACACTGATTCATACTGAATATTACTCTATTATTTACACGGTGTATATGTATTTGGGATGAACAAAAATGTAATTTTCTTACCCACAAACACAGTTAAGATCAGGAAAGCCAACACCTTCATGACTGCAGCCTTTGTTATAATACATTTATAGAGAAACAGAAAGTAAAGATTACACACATTTTGCACAAATAAAAAAAACAGCAAAAAAAGGCATTGATGAACTTACCAGTGTAACACATGGGAGGAGAGTGTAGAATAGACCATAATGCAATGCCACAAGGGGGTCTATATATGACACTTTTGAGTCAAACAAAGTCCACAAAGTCTCCTCAAAAGATAGGAGGACACATCCACCTATGATCATACATCTGGTCAAACGTTCACTTTTGCGCAATGGAAATGTCTGCATTGGCATATAGGACCCAGCCAGGGGACAGCAGATGGGAGATATTGAGTGATATTTGAGACTTCTCAGATATCACTCAATATCTCAATATATCTTCAAAGCCTGTTTCCTTTAGGTTTTATTGAGTCATAGTACATTGTGGCCTCTGGAATCAACATCACCATTCCAGTAAACAACTACTATGACTGATGTGGAGTAAGATATTATATTGTGTTAACCCAAAGATCTTTTAGAACACCTTCTCATCAACCGTCTCTGGTTAACCTCTGCTAAAACACTGCTTTAGGTTAGTCAAGATGCATTTCATTTATATTAATGTTTACCAATATGTTCATTTAATTTGGCAGATGCTTTTATCATAAGCAATACACAATAAAAGAAATACTGTATTTAAAAAAACTAAAAATACTTGGCATTTTTCAAACATTTAAGACTTAAAAATGAATAAATAAAAAAATAAGAACAAATAATTAAAATAATATTGCATATTATACTGTTGTCAAGTTCTTAAAGTTTTAAAAGTTCAGTTTTAAAATAAGAATAATTTATAGATATCCAGAACTATAGTTTTGGCCAATTGAATAATGGTTGATCTGAACATTATATATGACCTGAACCTGAACGTTATGTATGTTTTAAAAATAACTCACCAATAGTTCGGAACTTATAGTTTATTGACTCTTGTATTTACAGGGCATTTACAAGGATTTGATAAGAGGCATGGCATGGCATGGTCCACCTGGAGCCAACAGACTGAAGTTTCATTAACTGTTTTTCTTTACCTTATAAATAAGAAGGCACATGTAGTCTAACAGAATGCTAGTATGGAGTTAAGATATTATTTTATGGTGTTAGCATTTTTGCTTTTTTTAAACATTGACCCAGAGATTTTTTTATTAAATAAATACTTAAATTTTTATTGAAGAATAGATTGGCTGGCAGGACCTAGACTGGAGGTATTGTTTGTCACATTTAGTTAGACTGAACCACTGAACCACTCTATTGTAGAATATATGAAATGTCCACTAACAATGATTGTCCACTGACGATAGTCAGATCTACAGCTCTTTCTTCTTGTTGAAGGATTCTAGAAGTGTGGTGAGCTGGGCCTTCAGGTCCTGTGCCAAGGGCTCCAGCTTTGTCTTCAGCTCCTCTGCGTAGGGGGCCATGGTCTCCTGGAGCTCCTGGCTCTTCTGGGCCAGCTGGGTCTGGAAGCTCTGAGCCAGCGGAGAGACGCTCTTCTGGAAGTCCTGGAGGTGCTGGTCCAGCTTCTGCTTCAGCTCGTCAGAGTTGGGGCCCATCTGGGACTGCAGGTCGGCCAGGCTCTTCTCCAGATTCCCCCTCAGCTCTTCGGTCTTCTGCTGCAGGGTGGCCTTCAGGGCCTCGGAGTCCATGGCCTCCGCGTAGACCATCACATCTCTCTTCAGATCCTCCACCTGCTGCTGGAGGTTCTGATTGAGCTTCTCAGTGTAGGGCTCCAGCTGGGTCTTCAGGCCACTCAGGTCCTTCTCCACTTGGGCTTTCAGCTGATCTGCCTCCTGGGAAAGCTTGGTCAGCAGGTCCTGCGTCAGAGGGGTCATCTGATCGCGGACAGCAGCAGTGTATTTGTCAATAACACCTGTGCTCTCTGCAATTCTGGCACTGTGGAGAGAGGAAAAACATTTATATATTATAGAACAAACTGTTTCATTAAATTAAATAGATTGGTATTGTTTGTATAGTCTTAAATTATAGGTATAATTTGTATGCATGTTAGTATTTTTACTAATTTACTTTGTGAGATGAATTGTGACTGCTAGAAGTTTTATTTCTCACCTGAATTGCTGGCCAAGTTCAGACTGCTTGATCTTCTCCATTGCCTCATCAGTGGTGAATGTCATCTTGTGAACGTAATCCCAAAATGCATCTTTTACCTGGTCAATGTTGGTCATTGGCTTGGCCTGCCACCCAAGGTTAGCCTGGCAGCCTTGCAAAGAAAGCACTTATAAGTGGCGTGGTTTAAATGTAGGCTAACTGATTTACAAATCTACTAACGCTTTTTTCATTATCTTTACAATTTTGAATTTGTTTTACTTACCAGTGACAACAGCAAGTATGAGAACCAGAATGACCTTCATGACTGTTGTTTAAAAGTCTAAAATAAACAAACAACAAAAATGTATCAATGAAGAAGCATATACATACAACAGTCAACTAGAATATTAAAATACTGAATTAGAATAATATTTAAAGTTTCAATCATATTTTATAGCTATACTGTACCTTATTAGGTTGCTTGACTCTCTGTGCAAGCGTTGATGAGTGTGAGTCCTGACTGGGAGACAAGGCTGTATATATATGATAAGGTGATCACAACAAGATCAGGAAGTCAAAGTCCAGCGTGGTGGTGCCCTGCTGTCATTACCTTATGGTACCACTAATTACCCCCTCAATCACCCACACAGAACTTCAACTTCAACTGAACTCTTTTTCATGTGTGCTACTGGAACCCTTAATTTCCTTCGGGAAAAATAAAGTATCTATCTATTTATCTATCTATCTATCTATCTATCTATCTATCTATCTATCTATCTATCTATCTATCTAACCTCTTTCATGCCTTTGAATGCACAGCTGCCATACAATCATACAATAGCAGCTTTATTCTCATCTGGATTCTGTTCTATTAATAAATAGGAGACAGACAATGACGATGATATTAGTGATATAAACATTTATTAATGGAGGTAGGCCTACTGTAGGCCACATGTCTATTTGTCTGCAATAGCTGGGGGTGTTGGGGGTGTGTCATCTTTATTGTATGTGTCTGTGAGCCTGTGTGTATAGTCTGCTCAAAGTCAGCTTAAAGTTTTGAAGTTTTGAAGACCTGTCTTTTCGTTTTATTATATGTATACCATACAGCATTTGTACTGTATTGTCAATGCACTCACTTCCACTACCGCATAGCATTTTACACTGCCCTTTCACGCTTGCTCAGATGTTGGGTCCCTGTCCACCTGCCCAGGGGACAGGCTTCTTGCCTGCTAGGGAAAATACAGAAGGACCTGGTAGGTCAAGTTTTACAGAAATTCTGTGTAATGGATAAGGTCAGCCCTTACATAGACATCACAAACTGTATTTCATATACTCATCAAACTTAATTCATATACTCTTTGTATTCATCAAACTTCACTCATACTCTTTCACATCCTCATCAAATGTAAACCAGGTTTGTTTCTGTTTGGTTTGGATAATGTGAACATAGCCATACTGAACTTGGCTATGGACCTAGGACCGAACCCATGTCTACCAGATTAAGCTAAAAAATCGAATGAATCTTTACGCGATATTAGAACTCAGGATATTCTGGAAGCTTCTGTCTGGAAGCTGGTGCTTATGACATAAACGGACCAGGGTGCGCAGACAAGCATGTCATGTGAATAAAGACCAACTGTGGTAGACATGAGAGGGAGGAATCTGACTCGAGTCCGGTCCAGTAAAACAGACCTAGTTTGAAAGCAACCTCAAAGTCAACTGCAGCTGCAGATTAAGCGTCCTTATAATGTAACCTTTGACCTGGTCTGACCGTGAACTTGAACTATACGAGGGGCTTAATTCCTTCTTTGTCTTGGGCTCACACACTCATCCCACTAATCCAGTAGAGATTAAATGCTTTCTGTTTTTTTATGCCCCCAACTTGTGTTGTTCATGACACATAACTGATGCTGAAATGCAAGTCAGTTTCGAGACTTAACTAGGTTAAAACCCAACATGATTTCATAAAGCTGAAACACCACGTCACAGCCTCCCTGGCCGACGTTTAGTGAGTCACACACTCGACATTTTCAACATTTTCATTTCCACACCAGCTCACGTCATGCATTTATGACTGCAATCGGATGACTGTTATGGGTGTGGAATGAAGGCGTGTGCATATACGTTGAACCCGCAGCAAAGTACAACATACAGTATATGCCACATATGCTGACCTCACAGTCATATACTTCCACGTATCAGTCATTCTCACCTAGTGGGATGGTGGGACTTTGCCAACCAACTCAACTATATGGTTTTGGGTCATATACACCTGAAGTTGCTTGGTAATAAAACCAGCCCTTCATTCTAAACTTTGCTTCTTATAGAGGGTCTGGCCATTTGATCGAGGGGTTTGCTGAAGGGGCTTTTAAACCGAGTTAAAAAAAAAAGATAAGCCCTTGACTGATAGCCAGGCTTCACTGATAGCATTCTAGTTGTGCATTCACAACACATCCGTCTGTTCGCTGGTTGGTTCTGTTGATCCGGATTCTCCTCCAGTTTGTTGTGTTCCTGTAGGTTTCAGAGAATGAAATGCCAACCTGAGAATTAACTTTTGAGTTTGTGATAAACAAACAAAGGGGCGGTTGCAAGACTGTCTGGGGACATTTACAGACTCAGACAGACTCATGCAGTACTGCTGTGTCTTTTAGTGTGAATAACTGATAACAAAAACTCACTTAATATATCACTGGTATTGATCACTGCTATATGCAATATAATCTCCTAGCTTTTGAAGGTTCTAAAAATACAAAAAGTGCTAAATAATTAGTTTTTTACAAAAGGCCTACAAACAACAGATCATGAAAGAATAATATATTAACATGATGTCTACCATGGTTGGCCAAAGTATTACATTTACTTCAATGAAAATACCCTACCTTTAGAAAGCTGTGGTCCTGAGGTCCAGAGGTCATTTCCCAACCCCATCCCAACTCTCTCGTTTCCTGTCATTCTCTACCATCCTATCCAAATAAAGTAAAAAAAATATCAAAAATAATACCAAATACCAAAAATATCTTTAAAAAAAAAGATGGATAAAGCAAGTAACCCTCACACTGAACAGAGAAATTTCCAAAGGCAATTATAATCACACACTAAATCAGCCAGATGGGCTAATCCATTTTGCTCAGTTAATATTATTTCTCTTAGATGCTTTTTCACTAATCCTTGGCAATGTGTTAGCAGCCCTTGCAGATCTTGAGCTGAGAATGAACCTATAAAGCCCACGTGAAGCTCAACTCACAGGTTTTTCCCCTTCACAATGTTCACAATGAGCTGTGATTGAAACTTTAGTGTTTGAAGGTGCTGCGTGCCACCTAAACATTGTCTCTGACACATTTGTCTTTGTCAAAGTTTGCATCCACCTGTGATGTGTTGAGTGTATGATTAGACTGATCAAAACAGAAGGGCACGAGATCTGATGTCAGTGGCAGCCAGCTGTGGACTTTGCAGCCTTCATCACTGCACCCTAATCAGCATAAATACTCCACCGGAGTCAGTCACTGGACATTCACACCAGCTAACTCTAAGAGAGACACAAGGACACAAGGATACAAGCTCCCTGAGACAGGTAAGTGAATAGAAGTGCTGGTCTATCAAGCTGCATTAGAAATTGTTAATAGATTATTACTGTTGTTGTTGTTTTAAATTCCATTATTGCACTAACATAAGACTATTTTTTTACAGGTGAAATCATGAAGGCCTTCCTTGTTGTTTTACTTTTTGTTTTTGCTGGTAAGTTAGATTTTTTAAAAAAAAGAAAAAGAAAGAAAAAGAAAAATCTGAACACCAGCAAGCTCATAAATGAATCCATTGTTTATCCTACAGGTTGCCATGCCAATCTTACATGGCAGGATCAGCCCATTCCCAATGTGGATGTGCTGAAAACTGCATTCTGGGATTATGTTTCCAAGGCAACCCTCACCACTGAGGAAACTTTGCAGGCGATTAAACAGTCTGAACTGGGACAGGAAATCAAGTGAGTGACACGTCTTTTATTTGTCTTTGTAATAGACACATACAATTAATAAAAGTGAACATGCCATTTTTCAGAGTTTTATTAAAACCAGTTGCTTTCTTTTTATCCAGTTCTAGAATCGTTGAAAGTGCTGGCGCCATTGATAAGTATACTGTTGCTGTCCGCGATCAGATGACCCCTCTGACACAGGACCTGCTGGCCAAGGTGTCCCAGGAGGCAGAGCAGCTGAAAGCCCAAGTGGAGAAGGACCTGAGTGGCCTGAAGACCCAGCTGGAGCCCTACACTCAGGAACTGAAGCAGGACCTCCAGCAGCAGGTGGAGGATTTGAAGAGAGATGTGATGGTCTACGCTGAGGCCCTGGACTCCGAGGCCCTGAAGGCCACCCTGCAGCAGAAGACCGAGGAGCTGAGGGGGAATCTGGAGAAGAGTCTGGCCGACCTGCAGTCCCAGATGGGCCCCAACTCTGACGAGCTGAAGCAGAAGCTGGACCAGCACCTGCAGGACTTCCAGAAGAGCGTATCTCCCCTGGCTCAGAGCTTCCAGACCCAGTTAGCCCAGAAGAGCCAGGAGCTCCAGGAGACCATGGCCCCCTACACAGAGGAGCTGAAGACAAAGCTGGAGCCCTTGGCACAGGACCTGAAGGCCCGGCTCACCACACTGCTGGAATCTTTAACCAAGAAGCAAGAGCTGTAAGAACTGCTCCCAAAGCCTGCCCAATGGCATTGGACATTGAAGCTACTCTAAGAGACTCAGATTGGCCTAAATGTGGTTAACTCATCAAACATCAGTAAATTGACACCGTTAGTCTTTAAAACTCAGCAATTTGGATTATGGAAATACAGTTTGAAAGACCTGCTGTTTTTTTGTTACTAAACAGCAATTGAACCAAGCAGACAGAATGGAGCACAGAGAAACTAAACTTAAAGTGAGATAGTGTTATGGTTAGCTGCTGTTTTGCTATTCAATCTATGTTCAGGTATTAGATCTGATCTTTTTCCTACAGTAAGCACTTTTGATCTTTATAGATTTCACTGGATTCCTCCTTTAAATGAGTTAGCCTTCTGAATTCTAATTCTTTATAGATGTTTACATGCAATGTGTAATTTCATAGACTGATTTAGTGATAAGGTAATGGAAAGTAAATAAAATTAATTAAATGTATATTTCTATTTGTTTTCTCACATGATTGATAAATAAATATTTGTTAAAATAATTTGGGGGCTTTGTGCCTTTACTCAAATAGGACAGTACAGACCAGGCAATGGCCCTGCTTAGTAAACATTTCCAAAGTATGTGTGCATCTTGGCTAACAAAGTCCATAAGATGCTGAGCTGGGAGCCGGAAACAATCGGCAGACATAATAATTTGATGTAAGTCTGGGTAAGTCTCGAAATTACAGGAGAAAGTACGAACTTCTGGCATTCTGCAGCATCCGTAATATAACATACCCTTGAGATATACATAAATATATATACACACCACAAAAACACTGAGGAAAAAAAGCTTAGGTATAGTTTAAGACACTGATGTCTTCATTTGCATTTTTTAAAGTATTTTTGTGTGGCCACAAATATTGAAATTGCAATAAATATCATCCATTATGATAATGATAATGATACTTATCAACAGTATCAACAATGCCAAACACTGCCTTTCAAATTATACTTTTATTTGAGAAAACTGTTTAGGCAGAAAGATTTCAAATGTAGAAGAGTTGTTTACAGGGTCCCTTTGACAGGCTCAGCTTAATGCACTTTGGTTCTCACTAATAGAAGGGTTGAGATAAAAGAATTCTTGTCTATCTGTTTTTATTTCGGTTGGCTGGTGTCTGTACGAAACAGCGTTCTCGACACCCTTCCCCAAAATGCCCATACTTCAAAAGTCTGTTAGTTATTGTTAACTGGACGCACAGAACACAAGATGCTTGTACTTGAAGGAAGAGCAAAGTTTAGGAGAACACATCCATGCCATCCTGACAATCACCCGCTCAATTAATTACCTTCCCACGGCACCTCATCAGTAGTGTACCTCAGGATCAAAGGGTGTTTAATAACTATACATCTTCCCTCGAGGCAACCCTGCTAAAGGTGATTAATCCTTTTAACGTGTGTCCACAGTTAAGACTACACTTACTAGACGTAACATAACGCAACCTAGCCTAGCCTATTACCAACCAAGTCAAAGCTATTGCTGTTAATGCAGGCTAATGCTACTTTGCCTTCCAGTGTTCAATAAACCACAACCCCCCCAGGAAGTCCAAACAGAGAGCCAGGTTAACCTACCTACCTGCATGTGAAAAATCTCCTTCTGCTATTTATATATCTCTTTTCTTCTGCAGTGTTTCTAGTGTCTAACAAAGTATATTACTGCCCTCTACTGGTCTGGGGGTATATCTACGCCTGTTTTTCCCACTGATTACATTTCTGAACAACCTGAAGAACTTGTAATTTACTATAACAAAAAAAAGAAATTAAAAATCTGTCCAAACTGTGCATGAATCCCCCGCCCCTGCCATTGTTGGGTTCTGTTATCTGTATTGATAGAAACCTTAATCAGGAATTATCAGAGAAAGACAGAGATGCAGAGCCCATCTGGATCTATCCGGAGATTGGAAACTAGACACTTAGACCCTCCCAGTGGAGATAAGAGCTCTAGGGACTTTAACCTGCCAGCAGCACTGGCAGCAGAAGGGCAGAGGTGTTCAGCCTGCCCCCAGCAAGGACACATTTCCATTTCCTTAAGTGCCCCCTGACCACACACACACACACACACACAGAGACATGATCACACACACATACACATAGATACACACAAAAATACACATTCTGTACACACCCACACTAACATAGACATATAAGCATACAAATATACACACACGAACACACAGACACACACATAAATACACATACTGTTGACACCCACACCCACAAATACATATAGGCATACAAACGTACAGTACATACACACACATACACACACACTCACAAAAATACACAAGTACACATACACACCTAGACATAGAAGCATCCACACACATACATACATACATACACACACACACACACACACACACACACACACGAGTACAAATGCACAAACGCATGCGCACCAACACACAGACCCATACACGCACGCACCACCGCTTTCGTTGAGTTTATGAAAGCAGGAAGGCCCCAAAACAAAGTGCAATCTTTGTTTATGTCTGTGGACTTTCTCCAGTGCACTGCTGTATATATACGTTACACAAGGTATATAGACGTTACACAAGGCTTCCAGACATCAAGCGAGAGCAACGACTTGCTCACATACACAGGTAGCAGTCCGCCGAGGAGCTGAGAGCTTTTTTTTTTAAAACTAAACATTAATTTCAGCATTTGGGGGACATCAATTAAAGTCCTCGTATGAATATGTGACCCGTTCATCACTCGAGCAAGGACTGAAAGCTGGAATGAAAGTGTTGTCAGCAGTTGTGCTGGTTTTGGTCAGTGGTAAGTCATTCATCCAGCTAACATTTTTACATCAGTTGTATGCTTATAATGTAATTATGCTCAAGGCAAATTTAGTAAAGAGTGCTTCAATCTTTTATGTGGATTAGACATAGTAGAATATAATAAATCATTAGATCAGTGAAAACTGTGTGTAAGTTACAGTTTACCTAACATAGAGTACTTAGATAATATATGAGAAATACTTTGTGGTACTTAATTACTGTCGGCTTACTAATGCATAAAGAGTCCTTTTTGAACTCAATGAGAGGATTGAATACAGAGCCATAACGCTGTCTATCTATCTGTCTATCTAACTATCTAGGCTTAACGTTGGCACGAAAGACTGTGCTACCTTGGCAATATGGTGCAAGATAAGATTAAGCAAGACATACTGTACACACCTAAATTCCTTCCAGGCCATGGGTAGAAAAAAAAATGTCCCTATCCTCTGGCCTATCTGTCACAATATGTTACGTCTCAGATAATCTCTGCTCCAAAGTCAACAACAACAACAACAACAAC
>JAGFZM010005979.1:627-35095 GCA_017657215.1 Limnothrissa miodon
CCCCCTCCCTCCCTCCTTTGACCAGAGTTTGGTGAGTCAGCCATGGACACGAGTGGTCCGATGGACGCCGCAGAGTCCGCTAAGGTAGAGCACTGACAGACTGTCCCCTAACACAGAGCCCTAACACAGAGCCCTAACACAGAGCCCTAACACAGAGCCCTGTGTGACATTGCGCTGAATGTTTCATGCCCACATTAAACACGTTACACATACACACGTCAATGCGACTTGAGCAACTGAAAATAGAGACGAACAGAGCGACAAAAAGTCTTCAAAGAAATCTCGTAGCATCGTGGTCTGTTGTGCTGCTTGTAGTTGCTTTCAGTTAGTACACTCCAAAAGTAAATAGGGTACTCAGTCTGGTTTTGTCACACCCATTCGGTCACTTGCAGTTAGGACACGGTGTTACCCTCTCTGGTTCATATGCAGCTTTCATGTTGACCTGGCCAACATCAAATAGTCCTGCACATTCCTGCATCACTGTTTTATTTTATTCTGTATTTCTTTCCTTCTACACTCCCCTTTTTATGCACAGAACACTAACAACATGAATTTCACAAAATCTTTTTTTTTTTTTTTTTTCATCCATAAAATGTATGCATGTGATACTAAACTTCCTCGAATCCTTGTATGTGATGAATAAGGTGAATGGTCAAAAACTTATCTTCTGTTGCACTTTTTAAAGTGATACACTCTCTTTAAAAGTGTACAACACGCTCTTTTAAAATGTGAAACACTTTAAAAGACAAACTCTTGTAAAACTCAGATTTGTCTATTGGTCTCCAGGAGGAAGAGGACTATGATGTCATGCAGGACCCCGAGTTCCTCCAGAGCGTCCTGGAGAACCTGCCTGGAGTGGACCCCAACAACGAGGCCATTCGGAACGCCATGGGTTCGCTGGCGTCCCAGACCGGCCCCAAGCCGCCCGAGGGGAAGAAGGACGAGAAGAAGAAATGAGACGACGACAACAGCGACAAGCAGACAATCACAACAACTTACAGGTGGCGCCGCAAAGGGGACATCAAAATGGCCGACCCATAAACTTTCTCAACAGGGACAGGAGGCCAGAACCACAGAGGGGACGAGACGGATGAAGCAAAGACGAGTTCGGTAATACAGACTAAACCAAACCCACAACAGTATCCAGATATGGACAGATCCACAAATAACCAGACTCACAGACGGATGAACAGAATCTGATAAACAGAAAAAAGGGATGGGGTTGACTGTGTGGTTACTACAATAATAATAATAACAACAACAATAATAATAATAATTATAAACATTAATATAAAAAGAAAAACTAAAAAAAAAATCCATACATTTTCCCTTCTCTTTCCGTTTACTTGCTACAGAACTGGTGTTGCTTATGCATCTGCTATGCCTAAAATTTAGTCTAGCCTAAACTATTATTGTTTTTATTTTGTTTTTGATCTTTTTCTATTGCAAATAAAGTGGAGTTAAATTTTTTGCTGCTTGCCTTGTCTTCTTAAAATCTGTTCCGTCTTAACTAAATAGTTACACTTCTTTTTTTGTCAATGTTATGTACTTAATCAAAGGTTTGCTCAGAGCATTGATACAGTACATGATTAACCAGTAAGAGACCCCCACGTCAAGCTGAAATAGCCTTTGAAGCAAGGGAACAGTGACGCCATGTCTCTAAGCCTGTTGAATACCCAGGAGATGCTGAAATATGGGTTGAGTTATGCCAGGGGATGTCTAACATGCGCCACTTCATACTTTCAGCTAATGTTTTCTCGTGATGATGGGGGCTTTTCACTGTACGCTGGTTCTGTGTGTGGAGGGGATCTGAACCAAGTTTAGAGATTTTACAGTTGTCACGAGTGAGGTATAACACATTTAGCTTTGAACTTAAACCGGATGAGCTTGCGTTTGAAGATAATTAATTGGGTCGGGGGAGGAGATCATTATTTTTTTTTCATAGACAGATTGGTCAGCAGGCTGTTATCCACAGGCCACAGGTCAGAGAAGGCTGTGGCAGCGCTCCTCAGATATACTAAGGCTGAACTTTTCGAACTTTAAGTAACAATAAAAACATGAATGGAAAATCTCCAGTGTTTCTACACATCCATTTTTTCCCGGGTTGTTCTTTTTTTTTTTTCTTTTTTTTTTTTTAAACTGTTTTGGAAAGTTGACGAAGATTCCCAGGACAACATATTGTCCCAGTGTTTCTTCAAAATGCACTTATTCCCATATTCCCAGGCTACTTTTAATCATTATTAATTATTCATTAGTTTTAGGCTACTTTTAATCATTGTTAATTATCATTCGTTTTAGGCTACTTTTAATAATCATTATTATTATGTTCTGTGATCTCTCTATTTAAGTGCCCAGTTGGTCTAAATGTGTAGATGAGAAGTAGAAGAGTAGGAAAGGTGAAGTTGTTGAACAGAAAAATGCAGTCTGTGTCTGTTGGTTTCACCCATTGGGTGAGCAATAAGGTAGTAAGTTTGACCATCTGAAGAGGTTTATAACCCCTTGTGCTTACATTTGCATTTATGCATTTGGCAGACGCTTGTATCCAAAGCGACTTACAAAAAAAGGATAACAATCAAGCTACATAGAAGAAACCTTAAAGAGCTTAGTGCTAGGATATAGTAGTGCATCAATGTAGTTAAGTGCTTGGACAGAAGTAGTGCATTGGTGCAGTTAAGTGCTAGGATAAAAGGTGTTCTCTGTGCTGTTTTTATTTTTTTCAGGGGGGCTACATACACATTAAATTCCTAACTCTAGGATTTAAAAATAGTTTTAGGAAATGGTTTGAATCCAGAAAATAAGTTATCAAAAATCTCTACTTCGGAGGCCATTTCTTTTTAAAATAATGACATGGCAAAACCTTTTTACGTGTCAACGAGAGACCCAAATGAATTTTTAAAAAGCTACAGTGTACTGTTCTCTAAACAGGGTTCCCACACTTTGGTTAACATCAAATTCAAGGACTTTCCAGGAACAATTTTCTCAAATTCAAGGACCACCCAGGCTGGCATTACCTACTGCTACCACTGAATGTGTTATCAATTAACAATTTTAATATTATTTTTAGCTTACATATCGACAATACATGAGACAATTGCCAAACTTCACTCAGTTGGCTGGAATGAGTAGGCTTATCCAACATGGGAGATGATTATTATCATCATTATTTTTGTCTACCTAAATCCCTTTGGTAGTTTTAAGTTTTCTTTGTCATTTAATTAGATCTTTATCATTTCACAGCATGGTGGGGGTCTGTGATCTGCCATCCCTCAGAAAATTTTAAAATGTCTTTTCCTGCATCCAGTGAATTTAAATAAGTTACAGTTTACTTAACAAAGGTAGACTAAACTAGTGAGACGGCTTAAGAGTACCCGACAACCTGTGAGCGTGTGTGTGCACATACATTAGCCTGGGCCTGCCCATACTTCCTGTGCCGCTACATTCAATTTCGCAAGCGAGTCAGTCTGGCCAATGTGCTGTTTTAGAGGAATTATTATCCCAAACTCGAGGGCACCAATGAGAAACGAGCTTGAACGAGAATGAGTGGTCTGATTGGTTGTAGATTCTGACTGCCGCCGGTTAAGCCCGCCTCCCAGAATTCGGTTAGTATCGTAGAATGGGCAGACTTATGCTCTTATGCTTAAAGCTCTTATGAGCGTTGTAGTTGTTCTAGCCATGTCTGAATTACTAAAGTCTGAGAGAAAGGGGCCCTGTGGTGCTTCTGTACCTGTGGTGGTTTGATTGCTCACCTGGTAAGAGCGCAGGCTTTGGTGCAAAGAGTTGGCAGTTTGAATCCCAGGTAACTCATAAGCGATCTTTTCTTGTGTCTGAATTACTAAAGTCTGGGAGAAAGGGGCCCTGTGGTGCTTCAGTACCTGTGGTGGTTTGGTGGCTCACCTGGTAAGAGAGCAGGCTTTGGTGCAAAGAGTTGGCAGTTTGAATCCCAGGTAACTCATAAGCGATCTTTTCTTGTGTCTGAATTACTAAAGTCTGGGAGAAAGGGGCCCTGTGGTGCTTCAGCACCTGTGGTGGTTTGGTGGCTCACCTGGTGAGAGCACAGGCTTTGGTGCAGAGAGTTGGCAGTTCAAATCCTGGTTGATGCATTACCAGCCACACACAACTTCAAGCGCTACGGCAAGGGGGGGCCAGGACAATAGATAGGGGGGTTTATCACAACCCCGACCAAGCAGCTGCACCCTGCTATTTTTATAGCCATGTGGTTGTTGAGCATTGTAGCCTACATTGATTCAAGAAGCTGTAAGTAAGTGTTCACACTTTATTTGTCAAATGGATGTATGTAACATTGTGATCCATCATACCATACAAAACAAGTACAGGCATTTAAACATTCTACAGTACGTACTATATATAAAAACAAATAAACATTTTCAACATCTACAGATTAAAAGTAGTGATAAAAGAAAGTGACATCTCAAATATACATTCTGTATATTACACTTTTTTTCTGTAATTTAAAGGCACAGAGTCAAACTAATCTTTTTAAAAAGGACCCATACAGAAGGTAATACAGTGTACAGACGGTTCATAAAGGCATATTTACACTGCGTGTAAGTCAAAACGTATAAAAGTGTCTGCTGTGCAGTAGCCTGGTTCTCGCATATACAATACTGATAAGACTACTAGGCAAATCTGTCACCTCTGGATATACCCACATTCAATCAGACCAATGATTGGATATTTGGATGATATTTGAAGCAAAACACAGGTTAGGTGTGCTAAGCATCAGGCTGGGGTAAAAGTCTGTTTTTGATTGGTTACCGATCTCAGCCAAACACGAAGAAATTGAGAGAAACCTTCTGGCCAGACTAAAATGCATAGCAGATCAGTGAAAGCCAGGCTAGCTGTGCAGGTTTATATATATATAAAAAAAATTCTTTGCTTGTAGGCCCATAGATTTTTAAGGACAAGACAGCAATCAAAAACAGTATTATGAAGGGTAGATTAATCTGCTGGACAGGTAAATAAGGCAACTGAAACATCATTGTCATACATTATATAACATTTTAAGATTAAAAAAAAAAAAACATTCCTTTACGAAGTTCCTTTACGAGTCACATTCTTTTCAAGTGAACCTAATTGTACACTCTGATGAGTAATGGTAAATTACCTGAGGTATTTAAAAAATAAAAGTCTGTGGTAGGCACCAACATTAAAAAAAAAAAGGAATAATTCTGAAAGAATAAACATTTTAAACACAAAGTTTTGTCAGCACACCTTCAGCGTGTTTAAGGTAATGTTTATGCAGCTGCTTGATACTGGAAAGAGATAAGTTGCAGTCAGCACATTCAAAACCCCTCGAGTCCTGTAGTTGTACAGTGATTGAGAAACGTTTGACTGCGTCTCCAGACTTGGTACAAGGTGGAAGCGTATGCTCAACCTGCAGACTCAGAGTTGGTTCACCTCCAGCGGAGGAACCTGCTGGGATTGGAGATGAGATCGCCCCTGACGACGACTCTGTAATGTTTTGTTGGCTGCTGGTTTGAGGTAGATTTATGTTCGCAATGAGACTGGAGTCTGCATTGGTTTGACTGGTCCTGGTAGCATTTGGATTAGTGTCTGCAGCATCCGGGAGGGAATCTTCATCTAGGGTAATAACCTCTTGGGATGAAGGGATGTAGGAAGCTCTGGAGAAGGACGGGCCCCTAGACCGGGAAAAGGAATGAGTATTACGTATTCGTGGTGGGGTGGGATCGGGTACCACATAGAGACTGTCAGGATGGGGATAGTGAAACAATGTTTCCTCACTAATCTCTGGAATAGGAGGTTCTTCAGACACAAGTGGTCCTGGAACAGAAGATGATTCCGGAACAGTAGATGCACTGGAATCTACTCCTTTATTGTTGATTCCTCTGTGGCTAGTCGGAGGATCCCTTAACATGGCAGGAGGCCTCCCTCCCACGGCATGACATATCTGATGAGCGAAGAGCAGCTCTCCTTTGGAAAAGCTGGCATTACAGTGCCAGCACTGATGCGGAAACAGAAGAGGTTCAGAGGGAATTTCAGACGTGGGGAATCGGAGGTCATTGTTGTGTTTCTTCAGGTGATCCTGCAGAATACGGTCACTGGCGAAAGAACGGTCGCACAGGAGGCATCGATGGGAGCTGCGACCGTTGTGAAGCAGACTGTGCTTCACCCAATTTCTCAAACTGGAAAAACCCTTTCCACAGACTTCGCATCTCAGTGTTCGACGGGTTCTGTGATTCTCAGACTGGTGAGTATTCAGGTTTTCTACGCTGAGGAATGTTTCAGGACACAGTGGACAAGCATAAGGTTTCTGCTGTGCATGTTCTCGTAAATGCTCCCTGTACAAACCCAAAAAGTGAAACTGCACACTGCAGTCCGTACACGTGAAGGCTCTGCTCTTCTTTTGATGAAGCCGTTGGTGAAGCCACAGTTTGTGCCACCTTTGAAAAGCACGGCCACAGAGCCCGCAAGTGTACTTGTTGCCGGGTAAGTGTGACTGCAAGTGTGCACGTAAAAAACTAAACAATCTAAATGTCTGCCCGCAGTGTTGACACTTGAATCGCTTGTGTGAAGTCCTTGTGGGGGCATGAATGGAGGACACAACGTAGCAGTCCAAAGATGGATGTGAGGATAAGATGCTAACGTTGGAGGGGGCAGGTGAAGGTGGCTGAGAGTCGTAAGGATGAGCTTGGGGATCACCATCCTCACTCATTGGAGTTGGATGGACTGGAGAGTTATCTGGAGAAAGGAAAACCTGTTCATCCATGTGCTCTGGCGAGTCTGATTCGTGAGACACAAGTGAGATTTCTCCGGTTTCTTCACCAGTCCAAATATCAGATAAGGGGCCCAAACAGGCCCTTTCCTCACCACTAGCTTTGCAGCAGTCTCTGCAGTGAGCCCTCACGTCAGAGTTTGCATCGTAACTCTGGCCACACATGTGACATAAATAGGGACGAGCCTTTGTGTGTGTTTGTATGTGGAGAGTGTACTGACACCAGTGACTTAGGAGCTTTTTGCACAAGTGACACCGGAAAAGGTTTGGTGTAGTCACTTGCCCATCCACTCCCATCTGAATGAGGAAGCCCTCAGTGTCCTCTTGCTTCTTAATGGAGCAAATTCTGGAGGCCTGATGCGCCCTTAACATTGGCAAGTCACTGCAAGCATAACCACACTGAGAGCAGAAGAAAGGTGTTGCACCTGTGTGCTCAAGGGAATGTGCCTTCAGCGCCTTCAGTTTACTAAAACCCTGTCCACAGATGGAGCACGCGTAGGGTTTGAGGGGCCAGTGCACTCTTTCATGGGTACTAAGGCTTGTTTGCCTCCTGAAGGTTTTTCCACAGTCTTTGCAAGACAGGCCCTCTTTATGAGTACGCTTATGAATGCACAGTTTTTGCTTGCTCGGAAAGTCGATGGCACATACAGAACAATTAAACACGATACTTGAGGAGTTGGTCAGGGTGGACAAAGGTTTACTGGGGAAAGCCTTAGTTTTCCTCTCAGTTGAGCTTACATGATCTACACTTGGAAGGTGGACTTTAAAATGGGTAATGACTTGTTCTTTTGTGGAGAATTTCTGGTCACAGCAAGGACACTGGATGGAACATGCTGCTTTATGTATATTTTTGTGGGATTTTAATTTGGAAATTTGAGCAAATCTCTTACCACAGTCTTTACACTGATAAGGTTTTTCCCCTGTATGAAGTCGCTGGTGAACAGTATATGCAGAAATGTGGCGAAAAGACTGTCCACAGAATCTGCACTTAATGGATGTTCTTGACTTTTTGTCAGATTGGCCCCTCTTGCTAAGTTTTGATGGGGTCTTCTGAGGCATTGCTTCCTCTTGCTCTCGACATTCATCATCAGAATACTGTGTGCATCCATCAACACTTTGAACATCTTGTGGAGACTGGAAGACCTTGGTCAGGGAGTGTGATGTCTGACACTCCTGGTGAACAAAGAGAGTAGCTATTACACAATCTCCAGCAACTGGCTGTGATTCCTCTTCAGAGTTTTCCAGAGGTTCTGATGTAAAAACTTCCTCAGCATGAGACTCAGTGTCAACCAACTGGTTACTGTTTGCAAAATTGTTATTTTCCTCAGTAACCCTAGTTACTTTCATATTTTGGACGGCAGGGTGTTTATTCACTTGGGAAACATTTAATGGGCATTTCCCTTTTGCATGTCTTCTGTTGCCCCACCCCTTGATTTTTTGTCGACGCTTTTTCTTTTTTACAACTTTTGCTGTTTTACCCACAAGGCTACTTAAAGCTTGCACCTCAGTTATCTTCTCATCTGCAGGTGTACTTGGTTCTACGTCAGGTTCATGCTTATTGTATGAGACTGAGCAACCAGTTGGTTCCATTATGTCAATCATGACAGCCGACACCACTTGTTCCTCTTTAGGTACAGCTGGGAGTGATTGAGAGGTTTGAATGTTTGATGTTTTCTCTAGACTTAGAATATCATCCTGACCATCATTTTCAGGGGAGGAGAGGGTTTTACCAACCTGCTGTGGGTGTTCTTCACTGCGATAAAAAAGCGAAGCCGTTTTGGAGGCTCGGATAGATCTTCTCACAGGGGTTTCTGAGCAGCTTGATAGTTTTTTAGATTTTGGTGGACTATGATTCTTCACCGTCATATAGTCTTTAGAAGTGCTGACGTCTGCTTCAGAACTAGCATCAGCTGGCTCATTCTTTGACAGTTCTAACAAGGTTTTCTCTGCCTTCTTATTCATTTTTGTTCCAGAGGTTTCCTCTATTTCATCTGGCACTAGTTTCTCCGTCAAATGTTTCTTTTTCTTTGAAGTATCACTAATTTCAGATGCACTTTGGCATTCAGAGGTGTTAAGAACATCTGTAAGAGATGCATCTGACTTTTTTGTTGTGTCTTTGATCTTAGCAGGTTCCACCACAACAGTTCTTGATTTGAATTTTCGCTTCCTACCCTTTCTTGTAATTTTTTGAGTAAACTGTCCAGGCATAGAGACATGTTCTTGAACATCCGAAGAGGGAACGGTTACATCACCACTCTGTATTTCAAGATGAGAGTCATCGTATTTCTCTTTGCTTTCATTTAGGCATATATCTCCCAGCTTGAAAGACTGCATTTTCAGTTCAAGGTTTTTTTTGGGTTGCCTTTGTTCCTTGTCACCTGTAAAAAGAGAAGCTGAAGCTAACCAACGTGAGGACCTCCTCAACTTAGAAGGTTGTGTATCAGAAACAGGTTGCACACGTTCTTCTGCCTTTACTTTTAAACTTTTTTCAAAAGAATCTAAGCTTTTTATTTCAGGTGAGGCATTGTTAGGTTCAAACTTCTTTCTGTGGGTATCAGCACTTTCCTTTTTTACTTTGGTTGAAGATGGCCTTGCATTGAGTTCAGCATCACCATGATTTGATGGCAAAACATTGTGCAATAAGACACTGGCATCATCCACTAAAAACGTTTTAACCCCCAGTCTGACTCTTCTTTTCCACTTGTTCCGTGTTAAAGTGGATGTTTTTAACTGAGATATTTTCTCCATAACCATTGAAGAGGCCTCTACAATCTGTGGCTCTGCTGCGGAATCTGAATTTGAGGTGGTTGTTTTGTTTGATATAATAGCACAATCTAGTTGTTCCTGCTTACATGACAAAGGGACAGAAGACATCTGACATGAAATTTCTATGTTGTTGGTGGAGACACTGGCTGTATTTAGACTTTTTGATGAAAGGGATTGTTCTAGTGAGGCTGGTACATTCGCTAGATTTTGAGAAAGTTTTCTCCAGCTCATCTTTCTTTTCTTAGGATTTAACACTTTTCTTTTCCTTTTTTTCCTCAGAGGCTTTGCAGCCATGCTTTGACCTCCAGGCATGGTCTGAAAATCTTGTTTAG
Source organism: Limnothrissa miodon (assembly GCA_017657215.1). Lineage (NCBI taxonomy): Eukaryota > Metazoa > Chordata > Actinopteri > Clupeiformes > Clupeidae > Limnothrissa > Limnothrissa miodon. The sequence goes on from JAGFZM010005979.1 coordinate 10,480, forward strand.
TCTTACTCACTGTTGGCCCAGTGCCTGAGACGAATGGGTTAGCTGGGCATTCGTCAGATACTTTTTGCCCATTCAGAGTAGTGGAAGATATGTCAGCATTTCCTTCATGATTACTGTCCAAGGAGATTGAAGACAAAGAATGCGGATTAGTCTCAGACTTTTCAGGAATCGTGGTTCGAAATGACCTTCTTGTAGGAGTGACTAACGGTCTGATCTTTTCCTTTTTTCCTTTTGACTGATGCTGTTTTTTGGGGAGTATTTCCTCAACGAAATTAGTGATGCCATCATTTTCTGTAGAACCAGACCCAGCTTTCTGAACTATTTCCAGGATTTTAGCCATTCTCAACAAAGTCTTTTTCTTGAATGGCCTGCCAGGTTTACGTTTCAACATTGCCACGTAATCTGTTTTCTGCCTCAGACTCTGCTGGGGAACTTCAAGAGGTCCGACATCTACAGCAGACAGGGCAAATTCAGCCTGTTCCATTTTAATCTCTGTGCTTTTACTACCCCCCTGATCTTTAGCTGTAGCATGACCGCTTTTCTGTATCAGAATCTGAGTGTCACTGTGCTGTGAAACCGACTCTTCCAAACGGGTAATTGACTTTCTTTGTTTGTGTGTTTGTTTAGCCATTGGTTTAGCGTCTTGGCAGGGCACTACAATAGGTTCAGGATTTATTTCAGGCAGTTCTGAACATATGTTGGGAATGTCCTTGGTTTCCTGGGATTTTCTAGATTTAGTTGCACATCTTCTCTCCACTCCTTCAATTCTTGTAGAATTTATTTGCGACATAATTAAACAGCTTTGTTGGGGTATTCCGGGTGAAATATCCTTCCATGGTGTCACCTTTATGATGGGAACGTGAAACTCTTCTTCGGCAAAGTCAAAACTGCTGTTTACGGCTGACAACCGAACTTCGTTCTCTACCACCTCTGCTACCTTCTTACCCTTTCTCAGGGTACAAGTCTTGGGGAGGTTTTCAGCCGTCCTTATAATCCCTACTTTATCCTGCGAAGCTGGCTGTACTTTGGGGATTCCAACTTTCTTTTTGGATTTTCTGCCTTTCAAATTTTGAGTTGTTTGTTTTGTGAAGTGACTATGTAGGTTTTCTGTTAAAACACTCTGAGAAGTTTCCAGGGCATCTTCCCCTGTGTTTTTGAGATGATGGCTACCATCTCCTTTTCTTCCAGGCTCAAGGTTTGACCCAATTTTGGCTGATTTTGGTGGCATGATAGAATGGTCAGGATTTAATGTGAATTTGGATGAGTTGGTAGCCAGATTTGCACTGAGGTTACAGAGATTTGACCCATTTTCTCCATCATCTTTGGCCTTCCTCTTCCTTGTTTCTTTTTCTTGCTTTGGCAGTACAATGTTAAGACTCTGACTTGTCTCTTTTATACCACATAAGGCATCCTCCTGCGGTGATAACCCATTGGGGTCTACCTTCCCCACGACATTGGGTCCTCTCTCTTCACCAGAGGCTATCTTTTCAGATATTTTGAGATTTTCTTTTGGTGTATTTGTTGGAGGCTCTGCTGAAATTTTAGGTAGTGTTTTAGACACAACTGTTTTACAAAATGGTAGAACAACACAGCTCATCTTTCTCCTACCTTTCCTTTTTGTCTTTCCTTTTTTCTTTGGACCCATTACCTGTTTTCTTAGGTCCTGTGCATGGCATTCAACAGAAACTTCATCAACTGATTCAGCATCAGGTACATCAACAGTGTCATTTGTATTTGTATCATCAGTCCTGACTTTCAACTTGTTTGCATCCATGACTTTGCATTGCGATTCTGGTTCATACTGAGAATCGGACATATAACCCTTTGCATTCTTTTCTTGTTCTGTACCTTTGTCCTGTATTTGTTTATGTACTTTTTCAATTTTCTCTTTAGTTGAGCTCTTGAGCTCTTTCTGTGAGGGGCTAATCTGTGGGTCAGCATTGTTTAATTGAGGACGTGATCGGCGAACAGCCTTTCTTAATTTCTTTTTTCTACGTTTCTTCGTCAGTTTTCGAGCTGTGGGAACTTGGGAGGTCACCTCAGCCTTTGAGACAACAATGGAATCTTGCACAGAAAGATCTTGACTTTTTCTGATCCTACCATCTCTTTTTTCAGAACTTTTCCTAGTGCTGCTAGGTGATGCTATTGGGTGGTTTACTGGTTTCTGATGCAAGGTCACACCTCTGCTTTGATTGAAGGCTTCTGCATCAATGTTATGCGTTTTTTCAGTACGGTACTGGCGCGTCTCTCTGGCCAACACAGTTCCTGGCACCTTGGGACCTTGGCGGTGGCTGCAGACGGACGACATTCGACTTCTTTCCTGTTTGAGTGATACTTTCTTGTTTGATTTTGGCTTGCATTGTGTGGTGGGTAGCTTTTTCTTGGGACAATCTATAAAATCTTTTTGTCCTACTGGATTTTTTGAGAGGTCATGGAAAGACATGGGTGGATAAGATTTGGAATTCTGGGTGAGGTTTTTAGGTAGTGGAGATATACTCAGATTGTGAATATATTCTTTGACATCGCATGTGAAGGAACTAGCACCAGGATGGCTTTGTTCATTTGGAGAGATGAGGGAGGTATGTCTGTGCATGTTGCTTATTTTTGTATGTTTTAGGTGAGCATCAGTAGTCTCATTTACATATGTGTCTTTAGTGTCTTCCCCGCATTCTTTAGCAATTTCTAGAAGTTTTGCCATCTTCAAGAGGGTCTTTTTCTTGAACGGGCGGCCAGCTTTCTTCTTTTGTTTCACCAGTATACCACTGAGACCTAATTTCCTGTTACTTTCATTCTTCACACTGTTTGTTTCTGCTGAACCCAAATATGGTGGCTGTATGACCTTCACAGTGTTGAGATCAGTGCTAGTTCCAGGTTTGATGAGACCAAGTTTGTCTGATGTGTTTCTGTGCTGTTCAGGTACAACTGCCCTCTTTTCCTCAGGTATGGAAAAGGGTAAAGGCACACCTGTTGTTTTTGCTGAAGTTTCACCTGTTACACATGGTTGGGCATCAGTGTTATCCTGCAACCTTCCTCCTATAGGTGTTACTGTCCTCATCACCATTCTAGAGTTTGATGTCCCTCTTTGCTGATCTAGTACATCTGCCCTGTTTTCATCAGATATGAGAGGAATGGATTCAGGAGGTGAAGATGTTCTTATTTCTTTCGCTGACGTTTCATCCGTAGATTGTTGTGCATCTGTGTTTTCATGTGATTTGGTCCCTTTAGGTGTTCCTTTCCTTTTCACCGTTACAGACTTTGATGTTCGTCTGTGCTGATCCGGAACGTCGACCTTCTTATCATCAGATATTGCATGAATGGATTTGGAAGGTGAAGATGTTCTTATTTCTTTTGCTAATGTTTCATCTGCAGATGGATGGGCATCCATGTTATCCTGTAACCTGGTTCCTTTAGGTGTTACTGTCCTCTTCACCGCTCTAATCTTTGACGTTCGTCTGTGTTGATCCAGTACATCTGCCCTCTTTTCATCAGATACGACAAAAATGGACTCAGATGGACTCAATGAAGATGTTCCTATGTCTTTTGCTAACGTTTCATCTGTAGATGGTTGGGTATCTGTGTCATCCTGTGTCTTGATTCTTTTAGGTGTTCCTTTTGTCTTGATAGTAACAGACTTTGATGTTCCTCTGTGCTGACCTGGTACATCTGCCCTCTTTTCGCCAGATACGACAGGAATGGATTCAGGAGGTGAAGATGTTGCTATTTCTTTTGCTAATGTCTCATCTATAGGTGGTTGGACATTGTCTTGTGTTCTGCCATCTTTAGGTGCTCCTCTCCTTTCTGGACTCCCACCTTGTTTGCTCTGGTCCTGTGCATCACTCTGAGATTGCCCAGAAACTCTATGCTCATCTAAACCATGATCAAAAGATTTAGCTTCATGTACCTCTGAATTGCTGATTCCTTGCTGCTGTGTGTCTTTTTGTGAAATTACTTGCATTTGCTGTGCAACAGTTACTAATGGGACACTAATGTTTTCACATTCTGGGTTTGGATCACACTGCTTTGACACAGATGATTCCATTGGAATTGTGGTTTCACCTTCATGACAACTGTCCAATGAGAGCTCAGAGCTGGAAAGACAAATAGTAACAGCTGACCCACCTTGAGGTTGTTTTGTGATCAGGGCACTATTGCGTTCACATTGTTGTCCTTCTCTACACAACATGAAAGCATCAGACTGTGGCAACTTCATTGTTTCTGAATAATTGTGTTTCTGTCCAGAGGAGCAAGGATTTTGTGAGTAGGGTTCACTCCAACTTGTTTCCACTGTTTCTACCTTGGCTGTTGGTCTACCTGCTAGGCTGCTGGTCGACTCCTTGTCCTAAAAAAAACAGAGGCACACATTTAGTAAGCATTTTATAACTTTTTTTAACTTAAAGGTTGTTGAAGGATGAAAGATTGGGGTGGTGCTATGCATTGGTGGGGGCTGAAGGTGTTCTTGTGTGTATCTTTTCATGAGGCATTGTACTGACAAAAAAATTCTACCTACTCAGCAAAATAGTTTGTAAAGAACACTACTGGCAGATGGCAGATAGACCTACCAGTGCTTCAGCAAACGGATGACTGCTGCTCCTAGGATGCTCCTGCTTGTGTTTTTCACCTGCCTGTTCAATAGAGGACACATTTTTGCTTTGATTTTCCTCTCTCGCAATCTCTCCTCTTTGATCCAAAGGACAAGCCCCAGGCTTTTCTTCCGCCACCTGACGAATGGCTGGTGGATAAAATAGTGATGGGTAATAGACAGGTGGATATGGCACGGCTGGGTATGCGGTGCTTCCTGAAGGGACTTCAGGTAAGGCAACTTCTGGCTGCTGCTGCCTCCAGAATAAATCCTCATGAAATGGGAAATTCGAAGCTGTTGTAACGGTTTCATGTGGCGCAGCAGATGAGACATGGGACAAATATGAACTACCCCACGCTGTATCCTGAAACAAACACACACACACACACTGCAGTCAGTAATTGCAGTCAGATTTAATCAAGGTTATAAATGATGACAGTGACACTTTACTGTACTTACTAAATAGTTCTTTATTGCTAATATTAAGCTGAACTTTAGTGTATACAGTTTGTTTTTCCATGTCCTAAATACTCCATGTCAGGTAGCCTATATGAGCTGTACATGGGCAGTTTTTTTTTTAGACATGAGGTTTTCGACCCATGTGTGTGACACAATGAGTACAATACTCTGTTTTACAATAAACCCAGACCCATGTTTATGCTTGTTAAATGATGACACAGTTTTGAACTTTAAAATAATAATACAGGAGAAATCTTTTTTGTGCCTTTACAGCAGCTAAAAAAACTATTTTGGAGTACTGGCATAATAAAAACATAAATTTAGTTGGAAGCTGGTTGATAAATACAAAATACATGGCTGACTTGGAGTACTCCGCAGCCCGTCTTAACTGGGCAAAACCTGAAACTGTTGCTGCTTGCTCATTTAGTGGTTGAGCTGACTGAACTTCTTAAAGGCCAGTAATGTATGTTTAAGTTTTCTTTAACCGTTTGTCCTGTCTTATTAGTGCCCCCCCCCCCCCTTTTTTCTTTTTTTTTCTAATGTGGTGTGCAGCTGTTTGTCCCTGGTTTTGACTTCTGTCTGTTTTTGTGATGACGGTCACGTTTGTGTGTTGTTGTTTTTTTCACTCTCTTTTTTTGTTACCTCTTAAAACTCAATAAAAAGTGAATCACACAAAAAAAACAAAAAACAAAACAAAAAAAAAACTCACATTACCACATTAAATAAACATATTAAAATATCACTATGTGAAATCATTTTGATATTCAAGAACTGCCACTAAAGACATACTGTACATAGACAAATTAGATAAATGCAAGAATGTTTTCAAACCTTTGGCTGGATGGCATTGTAATGGTACGCTGAGGAGTGTGAGATATCTGCGTAAACAGCAGGACTTTCATCATCAGAGATGTCTGACCACTCAGCTTGTCTGTTAAGATCCTTCGTCAAATCAACCTCCTGCAGGACTGTGAAACCTGCACCCCATCTTTGCCCCTCACTGCTGTTCCAGCTCCTTCCTTCATCAGACATGGTTCCTGTAGACCTGCAAACAAGATACGTAAATAAATTCTTCAATTTTAACGTTTTTGAGAGCCGTTTCATTTTGCTATGCCCCATTCATTTAAAAATAGTCAACTTCAAATAATCAGCTTGTTAAACTGTCTATGTTGAATCAAATTTTCTGGATCTTTTTTCTACAGACAGCATTCAGGGACCTCATACAACAGGGCTATGGAGGGACACAGAACCTCTCCTTTAAGTCAGAAATAAAGATTTTTTGTGACAATGAACACATCAGGTCAAGTGAATGCCTCTATATCTCAGTCTCCAATTAAGATGGTATAGAAAGTACTAGCTCTCCACCATTAAACATCAGACAGTATTTTCTCTTACTGTGCTGTGTAAGATGGTAAAGGGTGTTATGTGGTCAATATTTATCAATATTCAGTTTTCAGATGAAGTAGTGTCCTTCAACGATAAAAAAAAAAAAATCTGTAATTTGAACAGTTCAATTCCTTCTGAGTGCATATGAAAATCTGAAGTGATGGTAGGCTACAGCAAACGTTGCCGTGTCCATAACGGTTACATTACGGACAGGTTGAAAGAGAAAGTCATAGACTGTATGTTATTATGTACAGTCTATGGAGAAAGTTATTCAATCTCCCTAACCACATAAGAACATCGATGATTTCGAGGTTTTGCTTTTTCAGCATAGTGTTGCAATGTTTGTCCGTTTGCTAGCTCTGCAACAAAAGTTGTGCTGAAAATATTGCCACGTCAGTATTTCTCAGAAGCTCGATAATGTAACCTCGAGTGACATAAAATTAGGACAGTATTTTTAAGCCGTCACGTTCCCGTTCCAACACCAGTGGAATGAATAACGGTAAATTGGACTCTAACGTTAGTGTTCTTCCTTCACTTACACTGGTTCACCCAAATTAACGCAATACCCTTACACCGTATTAAATGTTATAATGCAGTAATACACTGCATGCAATCGATTTCCAATTAAATATTTACATTATATCAGTTTTTGACGTTTCTTTTAAGACCCTTTTGAAAACTTGCCAGCTTCAAAGCCATCACTAGCTGCAGGTCGCCCCCTTGGTTGCTTGCTCAACTCGTGCAAGCTACTCACCATGTAAGACAGGATGCACTGCTCATAAAAATCACATACTACCGCTCTTGGGATGAATGCGCTCAGATACAGAGATTAAGCAGAGTTTGTCAATCTGTTACCGAGTATGAATGACAACTAGCGCGTGTGATTATTTGGATATTCCCAAAGACATATCTAAACACAACATCCGGACGACCCGGAAATGAGGTAGACTTTTTGCTGCGGTAGTGTTAGGGGCATTCATTACTTGGGGGAGTAAAAATTAGGGACTAACAGTAAACATTGAGCCTATTGCTTAATTAAATGTTTAAACGTGTATGGACCGTTGCATATAAACTTGAGTTGAACTGTATTATTAAAATCAATCTGCATAATATTAGTTTTTCTTTATTTGTTTTCTGCAATATGTGCTTGTCCATAATAAAACACAGAAGCCTATCTTTTATGAATGATGTTTTTAATTGTAGAGGTATAGTGGGTGTAGGCCTATGTTGGTTCTTACTTTTACTGAGAGTATTCACTGACTTTGAATTGGGTTATTGGCTGATTCACATCAAATTTGTTCTTTACGTGTGTGTGTGTGTGTGTGTGTGTGTGTGTGTGTGTGTGTGTGACTGACTGTGATGTGAGTGTCTATACCACATAGTCCTCAAACCAAATCCATGATATAAATATAGGTTGTCCATAGCATCAGTGAGGTCAGGCTCAGGGACCATAGAACACATGATGCAGATCTAGGAAGTGTCTCTGGGGAAGCTGAGGGGGGCTATGGTGTCTTGTAAGCAGTGATGCCATTTCTCAGGAGCGTTGCCATAGGCGTGTTAAGGGTGGCACTAAGAGAACATTTTAACATTTGATTTTTAATACCCTGATTTTCCTCCTGCCATTCAGCCCAACATTTCTTAGCCTACGTCTAACTATTTGTTCCCTTCTTTGAAAGTAATGACGCAAGCTCCACATAAGAGGTCAGAGTATGACTTCATTTTTCCTTGCATCAGTGGTAATATTTGTTAGCACCGGGAAAAGGATGTGTAGACTTTGGAGCACTTAAGCAAAACTTAAATATCACTTTAAAATGAATATGCATTTGTAAGAAAGTAATACTGACATTATAGTCCATCTATATGACAATCTATTATATACACTGCTACTACCACAAGTTAAATTTCTCTTAGCCAAGCATCATCTTTCCATGTCGTGGCAAGTAATCTGTCAAAACAGAACTTATTTTCTTGATATTAATGCATTTAGATAACTAAAGGCTACAAACTTGAAAAAATTATCCTAAGAAAAATATTTGTTTATAATTTATTGTTAAAAAAACGCCTCTCACACAGCCAGTGCATACAATGTACATGATAAGCATTTTAGAGTCATACATCAGAATACTATTTGTAGAGGTTGTCAAGAACCAGGGCTGGTGGTTTTTCAGTTTATGGGCATAGTGATGTGACATAACAAACCTCATTACATTTTCACTGTGTGAGTATGGACAAAAAGTGCTTTTTTGATGAAGATGAATGACATGACATGACATGACATGAACATGACATGACATGAAACTCCAGCACTCCAAGATCAAGCCTCTATTCTGTTTACATGTAGTTGTTCAGGTGCTCCTGGATCTCCTCGACGTAGGGCTGGAACCACACGCGCAACTCCTCCATCTTGGCGTCCAGGGTGGAGCGCAGATTCTCGGAGGTCTTCTCCACCTGCTGCTGGAAGTCGTTGGCACTGTTCTCGAGCTTCACTCTCACTTCCTCTGCCTGGGTCTTCATCAGCTGGCCGATGGCGGTGGCCTTCTCCTCAGCACGCTGATACATGTCGTTTAGGTAGGGCTCCAGTCGGCCACGGACTGAATCCACCTGCTGGCTGGTGCGGGATTGCAGCTCACCAAAATAGGTCTCCATCTTGCTGTGAGGGATCAAAAGATATAAGATTTAGAGCCCTAATTAAGTGATTAAATGAATATGTTAACATAGCAAATAAGGATTAAAAAATAAGAAAAAAAAAAGATATAAAATTATTCATTAATTGAATATTATCAGATTAAATGTAAACACAGTGGCAAACACAGCCATAAAATTATAAAAAAGTGTCAGAGTCCAGTCGAGAAAAAAAAACTGTTCTTGACTCGTGCCTGATTCACGTGCTGCAGTACAACAAAGGTCAAGTGCTGATAAAGTTAATCTGAGGAGAACTTACGTGCGAATCTCCCCTGTGTCCTTGCCCAGACGTTTCTTCAGCTTGCGGAGGTAGACCCTCATCCTGCTGGACACCTCGTCTGCGTTCTGTTCGGCCATGCTCTTCAGCTCCTCAGCGTACTCCGAGGCTCTGCCTTTGGCCTCGTTCAGGTGGTCACGCAGTTTGTTGCCTAGCAGTGTCATGTCTTGGTTCATTTGGGTGGCTGCTTCTTCAGCGAGTGGGCCCAGCTTGTTCTTGAGGTCGTCTTGGTACATGTTCAGGTCTGCCATCACCTCCTTGATGATTTTACTGAACACACACACACACAGACCCTATTTATTTTCAGGATTTCATCCAGGTGTGTCAAACATATATAGCAGTCAGGGTTTTCAGTTGTATTGACTGAATACCCTGACTAAATTGACTATGTTTTAAGCTTCAAAAAGACTTCCAGTTGCCTATAACTGAAAACCTTGACTACCATGACCTGGATGAATAAGTCTCATCACATATTTATTACAAACATTTGTACAAGTGATAGTACAGTAATTTATTGATACTGAGGGCCTTTCTTATAGTTTTTTTTTTATAGTAACTAGTAACTATAGTGTGTAAGTATAGTAAGTGAGTACAATGGAAGTGCAGTAAAGATATTATGATTAGGGACTTTCTTATAGTTTCTTACAGTAAGTAGTGTGTAAGTATAGTAAGAGAATGAAGTACAGGTAATGAGACTCAAGGGATTGGGTGTTCAGAAGTCACACATACTCCATGTCCTCGCTGAGCTGAGAGCTCTCGATGTTCTTCTTCATCTCCTCTGCCTTGGTGTTGATGTCGTCCACATACTCCCAGAAGCGATCCACAGCCACCTCCCATGGCTCCTTGGGCTCGTCCCGCAGGTACCAGCCATGGGAGCCTACAGAAGGACATACTCAGAGTCAGTTCAGTGGGACAGCTTCCTGTTGTGTGGACATGCAGCTTCCTGTTGTGGGGACATGTCCAACCACTTGACTCTCAGAAAAATACAGTGTTGTGATATAAAAAACGGTTGTTACTAGGATACTTATTAATTGCCATATGATCCATCTGTGAGAATTTAGTGATTATTTTAATCTTTAATCTTAAAGGTAATAAACTAAAAGGGGCGGGAAACAAGAAACTGAATATCTACATCCGAGAATCAAATGCTTCATTCTACTAGAATCATGTGCTGTTGGCCTTATCAGTTTTGGACTGCATTTATGTTTATAGTACTTTTCTATTCCTACGAGCACTTAAAGCGCTTTACAATTTATGCCTCACATTCACACACTGGTGCCGGAGGCAGCCATGCAAGGTGCCAACAACTCAACCACCTGTGCCACCATCACATGAGAATTCTCCTTATTGCTGGAATGTTTTTAAGGTCGTGGGAAACTAGTCATGTTGAACTAAAATAGTTATTCATAGTTTACCATTCTACATCGTATTCTAATAAGCCTTTATGGCCACTGTAGAGTACTGTAGGCACCATAAAAGTTGAAACATTCTTTAAAACCGGTGTAGACTACCATCTTCACTCTACATAAGCAATAGCAATAAGAGAATTGATAAAGAATTAAAACAATTAGATTTTAAACTTACTTGAGAAGACTGTTAGAGCGACGATCAGTGCAATAACCTTCATGGTGATCTACAGCAGAGCAGCAGAAAGATCTTACAGGTAAGCCTTATATTCCAATAATCAGACATCAGACAAGTATCATTGATTCAAACACACTGTTAGTCCTAGATACATACCTGCTTTGATGCCTTTGGCCGTGAGGTGCACAGTATGTGTCAGCCCTTGAGGTATTTATAGTGAAAGACACTGATTCACGTGACCCCAGCTATCCCAGTGACACCACATGCAGTAGAAACGTCTGGCCGAAGGTCCTCGTGGAAGATTCCCTATTTGTTTTTTGTTTTTATTGCAGTGTAGCTAATCATTCCATGACATTCCACGTAGTACCATACTTGTGCCAAAGGGGCATGGTGTCAATTACTGAAGCTTGACCTTGCACAACTTTGCATTGATATGTCAGGTGAAAATCATTCTACAGTATCACATGGACATTTCTGGGCAATCTACATGATATTTCATATATGAATATGAGGAAGCATATTGTATTTTTTTTTAACTCATTTCTATCAAAGTTTGAACACAGGCAAATCCTCAAATCCTACTTAAGCAGTGATTTAAAGGTACAATGTGTAGCATTTTTAGCTGTTCATAATCTAATCATAATCTTACCCCTTCACAAATATGTGCTTTTTCATGAATATTTACGACCACCATGAATTTCAAGTATTCTAAATGGTCGATTTACACAGGCATGAATGGGTGGCGTTGCTCCATAGTCATTTGCCATCTTGAAATACATTAGTCAGTAAGGGACATAATAGGCTACATTAATGCTTCCTATTATGCATTAATGTAGCATTAATGAAGCCTATTATGTCCAGTACTGGCTAATGTATTTCAAGATGGCGAATTCATTCATGCCTATGTAAATCAGCCATTTAGAATACTTGAAATGTATGGTGGTTGTAAATATTGAAAAAGCACATATTTGTGAAGGGGTAAGATTATGATTAGATTAAGAACAGCTAAAAATGCTACACAATGCTACACAAAAATGCTACACATGTAAAAAGAAATAAAGTATTTCATCTTTATATTATTTGTCTTCTATTATTTATTTGTATATGCCTAACACATCCAATGTAGCTTCCTTGTTCGTAGCTTTCGTATTAGTGGCCAATTGTGATCTGATACCTTCATCTGATCTAATGTAGTAGATTCACAGCCTTTGACCTGGTACAATGAGTCTTGTTTGGTAGTCTGACACTTGTGTCCATAAAATGTTTTATGATGTATTCTTGGCAAGACATTCAGGTCACTAGGTATGCATGTGTGTACCCAGGTTTGATTGGGACCAAAGTAACTCTAAATAAAATTTCGATTGTATATTCAGTATGATTTGCTCACAAATTCATTTTTTATAACCTTGTCGATAAAAGAGTTTTAGTTTACACATAATCTGTTTGCCCATTTAAGTATTTTATATGTATATAAACAGTTATTTGTATGTAAACAGTTTTATCCACCTCAAACTGATGTTTTTCCGAAAAGCTAAATTCTGTTAAAACAATAAAAAAAAGAAACAGAAAAAATATCTGTAAATAAAAAATATGTAGATACAAGTGGACCTGCATTGGTGTAGACTAGTGTTTCACTTTAGTATAGACACCATACCTATACTGTATAAAAAAATTCCTGGTTAAACAGTTGACACAGACTCCTTTTTGACACTAGAGGGCGCCCCCATATATTTACAGTGTCAGCACAGAATACAAAGCAGAAGTACATCACATATTCAAAACTATTTTGTTCAGTGTTCACAATCCACTGAACAATGTCAACTTTACATGTTGATATATTTAGAAATAAAGGCAGTATGGGGACACTTTGACCAACCTATGATTTGTATACTGCCATATGTTTGACCTGAGTGACAGTGACCTATTGCACCTCTTTTATGATCAGTCTAAAACAATTTCTTGATCGACTGCCAGAAGGAACTGATTTGGTTCTTGAGGTTCTCTCCCAGCTCTGCACCAATGCTCACAAATGTCTTGTGCACCTCCTGGCCTGCCTTGTTCATCTGCCTTTGGAAGTTCTCCACCACCGGCACTGTGCTGTCCCTCAGCGCCTGCAGCTGCTGCTCCACCACCCTCTTCATCTCGTCGGCCTCGGCCTGCAGCTCGGCCTGCAGCTTGTCCACACTCTTCTCCAGCTCTCCTCTCAGCTCCTCGGCCGTGTGGAGCAGGGTGGTTCTCAGTGCCTCCGACCGGAGCGCCTCCCTGTGAGGCCTCGCGTCCCGTCTCGCCTCCTCCAGCTGACGTTCGAGCTCCTCCTTCAGCTCCTCTGCGTAGGGTTCCAGCTGGGTCCTAACGGCTCGCAGGTCCTTTTCCACACGGGCTTTCAGCTGCTCGGCCTCGTGGGATAGCTTGGTGAACAGCTCCTGAGTCAGGGGGGTCACCTGGGTCTGCAACGTCTCAAAGTATTGGTTGATTGCGTCAACGGTTTCAGATACCTTTGTGCTAGGGAGGGAAATAGAAATACAAAGAAAAAAGATGCCATGTTGTAACATCTACTGAATGACCTGAAATCAACTTTGACACAATTTTACATTTTAAGAGCTGTAATTTTGATTTTGTCTGGACTAAACAGTACAATCCTGGACACTTAGCTTCCATTTCTTCCTTTAAACAAGGGATAGATCTTAAGAACTTCTAATACCTTTAATTGATAAATCAGGACAGTATATGTCCCTGATCACTTTCATTTAAACATGTTATTATTTATTATCAAAAAGAGGAAAAACAAAAAACACTCAAATGTAGAATTCTACAAATTCTTACGTGAGCTCTTGCCCACTCTCCGATCCATGGGCATTGACTGCCTTAATGATGTATTCCCAGAAAGTGTCTTTTTTGAGGGCCAGCTGTACCCTCAAGGGTTTGTTGTTCAGTGCATTGTTTTTGCAGTGGCACCCTGTAAAAAGGTCAGAATTGCTCATTCAGTCATTTATCCTGGAGTGGAAAGTAGAGATTAAGATTAAGTATGAATATCGAGAAGAGTTTGGTTCCAAAATGCTACAAATGCAAAATTTTGAAAATATTCAAGTCTGTAATTATCGACCAAACTTAAAATGTGTCAATTTTATTGTAGAAAGATAAAATTCAAATAATAACAACCCTACTGACATCTGAAAACAAAATGTAAAGAAAATATATTTCTGAAAGTGTTAAAGTGTTATTAAAACAGTGGAATCAATGTCTTTCTACAATGTCTTTCTACAGTATATAGACAATATAGACATACAGTACAGATGGTGATTCTTGACAATATGTATTTTACACTGATTCATACTGAATATTACTCTATTATTTAGACGGTGTATATGTATTTGGTGAAAAAATGTAATTTCCTTACCCACAAACACAGTTAAGATCAGGAAAGCCAACACCTTCATGACTGCAGCCTTTGTTATAATACATTTATAGAGAAACAGAAAGTAAAGATTACACACATTTTGCACAAATAAAAAAACTGCTAAAAAAGGCATTGATGAACTTACCAGTGTAACACATGGGAGGAGAGTGTAGAATAGACCATAATGCAATGCCACAAGGGGGTCTATATATGACACTTTTGAGTCAAACAAAGTCCACAAAGTCTCCTCAAAAGATAGGAGGACACATCCACCTATGATCATACATCTGGTCAAACGTTCACTTTTGCGCAATGGAAATGTCTGCATTGGCATATAGGACCCAGCCAGGGGACAGCAGATGGGAGATATTGAGTGATATTTGAGACTTCTCAGATATCACTCAATATCTCAATATATCTTCAAAGCCTGTTTCCTTTAGGTTTTATTGAGTCATAGTACATAGTTGTGGCCTCTGGAATCAACATCACCATTCCAGTAAACAACTACTATGACTGATGTGGAGTAAGATATTATATTGTGTTAACCCAAAGATCTTTTAGAACACTTTCTCATCAACCGTCTCTGGTTAACCTCTGCTAAAACACTGCTTTAGGTTAGTCAAGATGCATTTCATTTATATTAATGTTTACCAATATGTTCATTTAATTTGGCAGATGCTTTTATCATAAGCAATACACAATAAAAGAAATACTGTATTTAAAAAAACTTAAAATACTTGGCATTTTTCAAACATTTAAGACTTAAAAATGAATAAATAAAAAAATAAGAACAAATAATTAAAACAATATTGCATATTATACTGTTGTCAAGTTCTTAAAGTTTTTAAAGTTCAGTTTTAAAATAAGAATAATTTATAGATATCCAGAACTATAGTTTTGGCCAATTGAATAATGGTTGATCTGAACATTATATATGACCTGAACCTGAACGTTATGTATGTTTTAAAAATAACTCACCAATAGTTCGGAACTTATAGTTTATTGACTCTTGTATTTACAGGGCATTTACAAGGATTTGATAAGAGGCATGGCATGGCATGGTCCACCTGGAGCCAACAGACTGAAGTTTCATTAACTGTTTTTCTTTACCTTATAAATAAGAAGGCACATGTAGTCTAACAGAATGCTAGTATGGAGTTAAGATATTATTTTATGGTGTTAGCATTTTTGCTTTTTTTAAACATTGACCCAGAGATTTTTTTATTAAATAAATACTTTCATTTTTATTGAAGAATAGATTGGCTGGCAGGACCTAGACTGGAGGTATTGTTTGTCACATTTAGTTAGACTGAACCACTGAACCACTCTATTGTAGAATATATGAAATGTCCACTAACAATGATTGTCCACTGACGATAGTCAGATCTACAGCTCTTTCTTCTTGTTGAAGGATTCTAGAAGTGTGGTGAGCTGGGCCTTCAGGTCCTGTGCCAAGGGCTCCAGCTTTGTCTTCAGCTCCTCTGCGTAGGGGGCCATGGTCTCCTGGAGCTCCTGGCTCTTCTGGGCCAGCTGGGTCTGGAAGCTCTGAGCCAGCGGAGAGACGCTCTTCTGGAAGTCCTGGAGGTGCTGGTCCAGCTTCTGCTTCAGCTCGTCAGAGTTGGGGCCCATCTGGGACTGCAGGTCGACCAGGCTCTTCTCCAGATTCCCCCTCAGCTCTTCGGTCTTCTGCTGCAGGGTGGCCTTCAGGGCCTCGGAGTCCATGGCCTCCGCGTAGACCATCACATCTCTCTTCAGATCCTCCACCTGCTGCTGGAGGTTCTGATTGAGCTTCTCAGTGTAGGGCTCCAGCTGGGTCTTCAGGCCACTCAGGTCCTTCTCCACTTGGGCTTTCAGCTGATCTGCCTCCTGGGAAAGCTTGGTCAGCAGGTCCTGCGTCAGAGGGGTCATCTGATCGCGGACAGCAGCAGTGTATTTGTCAATAACACCTGTGCTCTCTGCAATTCTGGCACTGTGGAGAGAGGAAAAACATTTATATATTATAGAACAAACTGTTTCATTAAATTAAATAGATTGGTATTATTTGTATAGTCTTACAGTGAGATATACGCACAGTTAACATACATGTACATTAATAAGTCTAAAGAGGTTTTGTATTTTGAAAAATTAAATTATAGGTATAATTTGTATGCATGTTAGTATTTTTACTAATTTACTTTGTGAGATGAATTGTGACTGCTAGAAGTTTCACAATTGACTTTCACATTTATTTCTCACCTGAATTCCTGGCCAAGTTCAGACTGCTTGATCTTCTCCATTGCCTCATCAGTGGTGAGTGTCATCTTGTGAACGTAATCCCAAAATGCATCTTTTACCTGGTCAATGTTGGTCATTGGCTTGGCCTGCCACCCAAGGTTAGCCTGGCAGCCTTGCAAAGAAAGCACTTATAAGTGGCGTGGTTTAAATGTAGGCTAACTGATTTACAAATCTACTAACGCTTTTTTCATTATTTTTACGATTTTGACTTTGTTTTACTTACCAGTGACAACAGCAAGTATGAGAACCAGAATGACCTTCATGACTGTTGTTTAAAAGTCTAAAATAAACAAACAACAAAAATGTATCAATGAAGAAGCATATACATACAACAGTCAACTAGAATATTAAAATACTGAATTAGAATAATATTTAAAGTTTCAATCATATTTTATAGCTATACTGTACCTTATTAGGTTGCTTGACTCTCTGTGCAAGCGTTGATGAGTGTGAGTCCTGACTGGGAGACAAGGCTGTATATATATGATAAGGTGATCACAACAAGATCAGGAAGTCAAAGTCCAGCGTGGTGGTGCCCTGCTGTCATTACCTTATGGTACCACTAATTACCCCCTCAATCACCCACACAGAACTTCAACTTCAACTGAACTCTTTTTCATGTGTGCTACTGGAACCCTTAATTTCCTTCGGGAAAAATAAAGTATCTATCTATCTATCTATCTATCTATCTATCTATTTATCTATCTATCTATCTAACCTCTTTCATGCCTTTGAATGCACAGCTGTCATACAATCATACAATAGCAGCTTTATTCTCATCTGGATTCTGTTCTATTAATAAATAGGAGACAGACAATGACGATGATATTAGTGATATAAACATTTATTAATGGAGGTAGGCCTACTGTAGGCCACATGTCTATTTATCTGCAATAGCTGGGGGTGTTGGGGGTGTGTCATCTTTATTGTATGTGTCTGTGAGCCTGTGTGTATAGTCTGCTCAAAGTCAGCTTAAAGTTTTGAAGTTTTGAAGACCTGTCTTTTCATTTTATTATATGTATACCATACAGCATTTGTACTGTATTGTCAATGCACTCACTTCCACTACCGCATAGCATTTTACACTGCCCTTTCACGCTTGCTCAGATGTTGGGTCCCTGTCCACCTGCCCAGGGGACAGGCTTCTTGCCTGCTAGGGAAAATACAGAAGGACCTGGTAGGTCAAGTTTTACAGAAATTCTGTGTAATGGATAAGGTCAGCCCTTACATAGACATCACAAACTGTATTTCATATACTCATCAAACTTAATTCATATACTCTTTGTATTCATCAAACTTCACTCATACTCTTTCACATCCTCATCAAACTTAACCCAGGTTTGTTTCGGTTTGGTTTGGATAATGTGAACATAGCCATACTGAACTTGGCTATGGACCTAGGACCGAACCCATGTCTACCAGATTAAGCTAAAAAAATCTAATGAATCTTTACGCGATATTAGAACTCGGGATATTCTGGAAGCTTCTGTCTGGAAGCTGGTGCTTATGACATAAACGGACCAGGGTGCGCAGACAAGCATGTCATGTGAATAAAGACCAACTGTGGTAGAAATGAGAGGGAGGAATCTGACTCGAGTCCGGTCCAGTAAAACAGACCTAGTTTGAAAGCAACCTCAAAGTCAACTGCAGCTGCAGATTAAGCGTCCTTATAATTTAACCTTTGACCTGGTCTGACCGTGAACTTGAACTATACTAGGGGCTTAATTCCTTCCTTGTCTTGGGCTCACACACTCACCCCACTAATCCAGTAGAGATTAAATGCTTTCTGTTTTTTTATGCCCCCAACTTGTGTTGTTCATGACACATAACTGATGCTGAAATGCAAGTCAGTTTCGAGACTTAACTAGGTTAAAACCCAACATGATTTCATAAAGCTGAAACACCACGTCACAGCCTCCCTGGCCGACGTTTAGTGAGTCACACACTCGACATTTTCAACATTTTCATTTCCACACCAGCTCACGTCATGCATTTATGACTGCAATCGGATGACTGTTATGGGTGTGGAATGAAGGCGTGTGCATATACGTTGAACCCGCAGCAAAGTACAACATACAGTATATGCCACATATGCTGACCTCACAGTCATATACTTCCACGTATCAGTCATTCTCACCTAGTGGGATGGTGGGACTTTGCCAACCAACTCAACTATATGGTTTTGGGTCATATACACCTGAAGTTGCTTGGTAATAAAACCAGCCCTTCATTCTAAACTTTGCTTCTTATAGAGGGTCTGGCCATTTGATCGAGGGGTTTGCTGAAGGGGCTTTTAAACCGAGTTAAAAAAAAAAAAGATAAGCCCTTGACTGATAGCCAGGCTTCACTGATAGCATTCTAGTTGTGCATTCACAACACATCCGTCTGTTCGCTGGTTGGTTCTGTTGATCCGGATTCTCCTCCAGTTTGTTGTGTTCCTGTAGGTTTCAGAGAATGAAATGCCAACCTGAGAATTAACTTTTGAGTTTGTGATAAACAAACAAAGGGGCGGTTGCAAGACTGTCTGGGGACATTTACAGACTCAGACAGACTCATACAGTACTGCTGTGTCTTTTAGTGTGAATAACTGATAACAAAAACTCACTTAATATATCACTGGTATTGATCACTGCTATATGCAATATAATCTCCTAGCTTTTGAAGGTTCTAAAAATACAAAAAGTGCTAAATAATTAGTTTTTTTTACAAAAGGCCTACAAACAACAGATCATGAAAGAATAATATATTAACATGATGTCTACCATGGTTGGCCAAAGTATTACATTTACTTCAATGAAAATACCCCAGAGTAGCCTACCTTTAGAAAGCTGTGGTCCTGAGGTCCAGAGGTCATTTCCCAACCCCATCCCAACTCTCTCGTTTCCTGTCATTCTCTACCATCCAATCCAAATAAAGTAAAAAAAAAAAAAAAAAAAACCCCCAAAAAAATCTTTAAAAAAAAAAGATGGATAAAGCAAGTAACCCTCACACTGAACAGAGAAATTTCCAAAGGCAATTATAATCACACACTAAATCAGCCAGATGGGCTAATCCATTTTGCTCAGTTAATATTATTTCTCTTAGATGCTTTTTCACTAATCCTTGGCAATGTGTTAGCAGCCCTTGCAGATCTTGAGCTGAGAATGAACCTACGAAGCCCACGTGAAGCTCAACTCACAGGTTTTTCCCCTTCACAATGTTCACAATGAGCTGTGATTGAAACTTTAGTGTTTGAAGGTGCTGCGTGCCACCTAAACATTGTCTCTGACACATTTGTCTTTGTCAAAGTTTGCATCCACCTGTGATGTGTTGAGTGTATGATTAGACTGATCAAAACAGAAGGGCACGAGATCTGATGTCAGTGGCAGCCAGTTGTGGACTTTGCAGCCTTCATCACTGCACCCTAATCAGCATAAATACTCCACCGGAGTCAGTCACTGGACATTCACACCAGCTAACTCTAAGAGAGACACAAGGACACAAGGATACAAGCTCCCTGAGACAGGTAAGTGAATAGAAGTGCTGGTCTATCAAGCTGCATTAGAAATTGTTAATAGATTATTACTGTTGTTGTTGTTTTAAATGCCATTATTGCACTAACATAAGACTATTTTTTTTTACAGGTGAAATCATGAAGGCCTTCCTTGTTGTTTTACTTTTTGTTTTTGCTGGTAAGTTAGATTTAAAAAAAAAAAGAAAAAGAAAGAAAAAGAAAAATCTGAACACCAGCAAGCTCATAAATGAATCCATTGTTTATCCTACAGGTTGCCATGCCAATCTTACATGGCAGGATCAGCCCATTCCCAATGTGGATGTGCTGAAAACTGCATTCTGGGATTATGTTTCCAAGGCAACCCTCACCACTGAGGAAACTTTGCAGGCGATTAAACAGTCTGAACTGGGACAGGAAATCAAGTGAGTGACACGTCTTTTATTTGTCTTTGTAATAGACACATACAATTAATAAAAGTGAACATGCCATTTTTCAGAGTTTTATTAAAACCAGTTGCTTTCTTTTTATCCAGTTCTAGAATCGTTGAAAGTGCTGGCGCCATTGATAAGTATACTGTTGCTGTCCGCGATCAGATGACCCCTCTGACACAGGACCTGCTGGCCAAGTTGTCCCAGGAGGCAGAGCAGCTGAAAGCCCAAGTGGAGAAGGACCTGAGTGGCCTGAAGACCCAGTTGGAGCCCTACACTCAGGAACTAAAGCAGGACCTCCAGCAGCAGGTGGAGGATTTGAAGAGAGATGTGATGGTCTACGCTGAGGCCCTGGACTCCGAGGCCCTGAAGGCCACCCTGCAGCAGAAGACCGAGGAGCTGAGGGGGAATCTGGAGAAGAGTCTGGCCGACCTGCAGTCCCAGATGGGCCCCAACTCTGACGAGCTGAAGCAGAAGCTGGACCAGCACCTGCAGGACTTCCAGAAGAGCGTCTCTCCCCTGGCTCAGAGCTTCCAGACCCAGTTGGCCCAGAAGAGCCAGGAGCTCCAGGAGACCATGGCCCCCTACACAGAGGAGCTGAAGACAAAGCTGGAGCCCTTGGCACAGGACCTGAAGGCCCGGCTCACCACACTGCTGGAATCTTTAACCAAGAAGCAAGAGCTGTAAGAACTGCTCCCAAAGCCTGCCCAATGGCATTGGACATTGAAGTTACTCTAAGAGACTCAGATTGGCCTAAATGTGGTTAACTCATCAAACATCAGTGCTGTTCAGTACAAGAATTTAAATTGACACCGTTAGTCTTTAAAACTCAGCAATTTGGATTATGAAAATACAGTTTGAAAGACCTGCTGTTTTTTTGTTACTAAACAGCAATTGAACCAAGCAGACAGAATGGAGCACAGAGAAACTAAACTTAAAGTGAGATAGTGTTATGGTTAGCTGCTGTTTTGCTATTCAATCTATGTTCAGGTATTAGATCTGATCTTTTTCCTACAGTAAGCACTTTTGATCTTTATAGATTTCACTGGATTCCTCCTTTAAATGAGTTAGCCTTCTGAATTCTAATTCTTTATAGATGTTTACATGCAATGTGTAATTTCATAGACTGATTTAGTGATAAGGTAATGGAAAGTAAATAAAATAAATTAAATGTATATTTCTATTTGTTTTCTCACATGATTGATAAATAAATATTTGTTAAAATAATTTGGGGGCTTTGTGCCTTTACTCAAATAGGACAGTACAGACCAGGCAATGGCCCTGCTTAGTAAACATTTCCAAAGTATGTGTGCATCTTGGGTAACAAAGTCCATAAGATGCTGTGCTGGGAGCCGGAAACAATCGGTAGACATAATAATTTGATGTAAGTCTGGGTAAGTCTCGAAATTACAGGAGAAAGTAGGAACTTCTGGCATTCTGCAGCATCCGTAATATAACATACCCTTGAGATATACATAAATATATATAGACACCACAAAAACACAGAGGAAAAAAAGCTTAGGTATAGTTTAAGACACTGATGTCTTCATTTGCATTTTTTTAAGTATTTTTGTGTGGCCACAAATATTGAAATTGCAATAAATATCATCCATTAAGACTATGCAAATGATACTTATAGTATCAACAATGCCAAACACTGCCTTTCAAATTATACTTTTATTTGAGAAAACTGTTTAGGCAGAAAGATTTCAAATGTAGAAGAGTTGTTTACAGGGTCCCTTTGACAGGCTCAGCTTAATGCACTTTGGTTCTCACTAATAGAAGGGTTGAGATAAAAGAATTCTTGTCTATCTGTTTTTATTTCGGTTGGCTGGTGTCTGTACGAAACAGCGTTCTCGACACCCTTCCCCAAAATGCCCATACTTCAAAAGTCTGTTAGTTATTGTTAACTGGACGCACAGAACACAAGATGCTTGTACTTGAAGGAAGAGCAAAGTTTAGGAGAACACATCCATGCCATCCTGACAATCACCCGCTCAATTAATTACCTTCCCACGGCACCTCATCAGTAGTGTACCTCAGGATCAAAGGGTGTTTAATAACTATACATCTTCCCTCGAGGCATCCCTGCTAAAGGTGATTAATCCTTTTAACGTGTGTCCACAGTTAAGACTACACTTACTAGACGTAACATAACGCAACCTAGCCTAGCCTATTACCAACCAAGTCAAAGCTATTGCTGTTAATGCAGGCTAATGCTACTTTGCCTTCCAATGTTCAATAAACCACAACCCCCCCAGGAAGTCCAAACAGAGAGCCAGGTTAACCTACCTACCTGCATGTGAAAAATCTCCTTCTGCTATTTATATATCTCTTTTCTTCTACAGTGTTTCTAGTGTCTAACAAAGTATATTACTGCCCTCTACTGGTCTGGGGGTATATCTACGCCTGTTTTTCCCACTGATTACATTTCTGAACAACCTGAAGAACTTGTAATTTACTATAACAAAAAAAAAGAAATTAAAAATCTGTCCAAACTGTGCATGAATCCCCCGCCCCTGCCATTGTTGGGTTCTGTTATCTGTATTGATAGAAACCTTAATCAGGAATTATCAGAGAAAGACAGAGATGCAGAGCCCATCTGGATCTATCCGGAGATTGGAAACTAGACACTTAGACCCTCCCAGTGGAGATAAGAGCTCTAGGGACTTTAACCTGCCAGCAGCACTGGCAGCAGAAGGGCAGAGGTGTTCAGCCTGCCCCCAGCAAGGACACATTTCCATTTCCTTAAGTGCCCCCTGACCACACACACACACACACACACACACACAGAGAGACATGATCACACACACATACACATAGATACACACAAAAATACACATTCTGTACACACCCACACTAACATAGACATATAAGCATACAAATATACACACACGAACACACAGACACACACATAAATACACATACTGTTGACACCCACACCCACAAATACATATAGGCATACAAACGTACAGTACATACACACACATACACACACACTCACAAAAATACACAAGTACACATACACACCTAGACATAGAAGCATCCACACACATACATACATACATACATACACACACACACACACACACACACACACACACATACACACACACACACACACACACGAGTACAAATGCACAAACGCATGCGCACCAACACACAGACCCATACACGCACGCACCACCGCTTTCGTTGAGTTTATGAAAGCAGGAAGGCCCCAAAACAAAGTGCAATCTTTGTTTATGTCTGTGGACTTTCTCCAGTGCACTGCTGTATATAGACGTTACACAAGGTATATAGACGTTACACAAGGCTTCCAGACATCAAGCGAGAGCAACGACTTGCTCACATACACAGGTAGCAGTCCGCCGAGGAGCTGAGAGCTTTTTTTTTTAAAACTAAACATTAATTTCAGCATTTGGGGGACATCAATTAAAGTCCTCGTATGAATATGTGACCCGTTCATCACTCGAGCAAGGACTGAAAGCTGGAATGAAAGTGTTGTCAGCAGTTGTGCTGGTTTTGGTCAGTGGTAAGTCATTCATCCAGCTAACATTTTTACATCAGTTGTATGCTTATAATGTAATTATGCTCAAGGCAAATCTAGTAAAGAGTGCTTCAATCTTTGATGTGGATTAGACATAGTAGAATATAATAAATCATTAGATCAGTGAAAACTGTGTGTAAGTTACAGTTTACCTAACATAGAGTACTTAGATAATATATGAGAAATACGTTGTGGTACTTAATTACTGTCGGCTTACTAATGCATAAAGAGTCCTTTTTGAACTCAATGAGAGGATTGAATACAGAGCCATAACGCTGTCTATCTATCTGTCTATCTAACTATCTAGGCTTAACGTTGGCACGAAAGACTGTGCTACCTTGGCAATATGGTGCAAGATAAGATTAAGCAAGACATACTGTACACACCTAAATTCCTTCCAGGCCATGGGTAGAAAAAAAAATGTCCCTATCCTCTGGCCTATCTGTCACAATATGTTACGTCTCAGATAATCTCTGCTCCAAAGTCAACAACAACAACAACAACAAC
>JAGFZM010005980.1:0-10673 GCA_017657215.1 Limnothrissa miodon
CTTGAGCAAGGCATTTAAACCCCTCACTGCTCCCTTGATCAAGGCACCTAACCCCTTACTGCTCCCTGGGTGCTGCTGTAGCAGGTAGCCCACTGCCCTGGGTTAGTGTGTGAGTGTGTGTGTGTAGCCCACTGCCCTGGGTTAGTTTGTGCATCACCTCACTGTGTTGTGTGTGATTCACTAATTCACGATTGGGAAAAATATAGAGAATTCATTCCTTGTGTGTGCAATACACACTTGGCCAATAATTGGTATGATTCTCTTCTAAGTGAGTGCTTCTGTGTGCTTGTTTCTGTGCGCAGCGGCTGGCCATGGCTCCACTGAGCTGGGGTGCCTGGAGTGTGGACCCCTGGGGCTGGAGGAGGCTGACCCATGGGACTCCCTCAAGGAGATAGGGGTGGGGATGCACCGGGCATTTCAACATGCCATGGGTGGTGAGGTCAAGTGAGTCCACTGCCCCTTTTTACACACAATAACACACACACACCATGTGTACTAACACATACCGTCAGAAAGAAACAATGGCTTCACACACACCAAAACCATGTTATCAACACATTACTTTAGAAAGAAACAATGGCTACACACAGATACACACACACACACACACACACACACACACACTAAAACCATGACCACTACTGTACTTGAAGAGAGAAGACAAACAAACAAAAAAAAAACACACCAAGGATTATTTCTCCAGTTAAAATATATATCAGTCTATTTCTCTTTTTTTAACACCCTATTTCCACCAGTCTTCAGAGGATGACTTTATTTTTGTTTTCATCCCAGCTTAATTCCATTGGTGATCCCAAATCCCTAAATCAATGCTGTTGAATGTTTATTGCCCTAGGAACGAGATCTCGGAGAGCGTGGACACGGCCGTGCGCGCTGGTCTGTCGCTGCTGACCGAGGCGAAGGACGCGGGCGAGGTCATGTGGGAGCAGATTTCGGCAGAGGCGGAGAGGCTGGTCAGCCAGCTGGAGGAGGAGATGAGCCGCCGGGTGGAGGCCATCGAGAGCCACGCTGAGGCCTACACGCAGGAGGTGCGCCGCAACATCGACCAGAACCTGCTGGAGATCCACAGGAACACCCTCCCAGTGGCGCACACGCTCCACGGACAGCTGGCCCAGACTGCCATCAACATCCACAAGAGCACAGAGTCCTTTATCAAAGGAATGGCTTCACTCTGGGAAACAACCTCAAACATAGATTGATCTTTCTGTTGGTGTTGCCTAGCTTAGCTACGTCTGGAGGGTCATAGTGTGGAACCATGTTATAAAAGAAAGAATAGGGGGACGCCATATATCTGGGGACCTGGGTTCGAGTCCGACCTGAGGTCATTTCCCATTCCTACCCCATCTCACTCTCCCACTCGTTTCCTGTCATTCTCTCCACTGTTCCATCTAATTAAAGGCAAAAGCTAAAAAAAGAAAGAGTAATCTTGCTGCTTTGATTTTGAAGAGGATGTTTATTTGTTCTGTATTTGTCGGGTAGACCCTGATAGTGTCTTGATTTTTTGAGGCCAGCTTACCTACATCATTCACCATATCAAAAGATAATTGGGAAATTATGAAGTATAATCTTGCTGCTTGCTTGTTAATTTATAATGTACACGCCGGAAAGGCCCTGCTGTTTCTGTCTTGGCATTCTGCAGCCAACTAGCCCAGATGTCCTCAACATCTACCAGAGCAGCAGGTTCTTCATCAGAGTTATCCTCTCTGAGTGTATATGGAAGAGCTGACTGGCTGACTTAAAGGCCCACTATGCAACATTTTTCATTTAATTCATCTGTTTCATAGTGTTTAGGATGCTAAAATGAGTCATGACACGGCGAACAAACGGTGTAGAATGCGCCACCGTGGCCTATAGCGGTAGATACAGCACTTGCAATGTTCAGCAGCGCGGTACAATACAATGCAATACAGCGGCCTTTAGAGGGAGCTCGTGAGAGAAAAAAACAGAACGTTGCTTAGCCCTTCTTTAAAGCAATGGATGATGCCTGTGATGGGTATATATGAAATTAAACTATTGTCAGTTGGAACTATGGCTAGGTACAAATACACAACGCACAGATTCAACCAGAAGGCATTGCTGTTGGCCACAGAGTTAGGCCTATAGCCAAACATGTCCACTGGAAACCTGCCTTAAAAGATGTTTTTTTCATTTTGTGTGATGCTTTGAATTTAAAGGGTTTATCTATAATGTAATTGTTGGTTATAATCTTGACTGAATGTCAGACACAGATTTTCCAGTCAGTGTCATGACATTTTTGCTTAATAAATGGCTTATGTCTTATCGGGGTCATATGTTTGTCAGCACATTAAAGTAACAAATAAATGAATCTAGTCTGTATAAAAGACCACAGTTAAAAGGGATTCTTTAGCACTAAGTGGTGCTGGCACAGGAATGTGGTTCGCATGCTAGTGGCCAGGTAACCGGGGATTCAAATCCGGCGGCTACAGTTGCTAAGGGAGACAAGCCCTGAACTAGTTTATAGTTGACAAAAGTCACTTTCTACTAAATGTGTTAAACGTAAAAGAACCACAGACTTGGTTACCACAGAAGTGAAGTTATGTATGATGCATTTTGGTATGCTGTTTTTTTTGAGACAAGAACAAGATATTACTGTCCAAAAGGGTCTGCTCTGCAGGTGTCTTATTAGATACACACACACACACACACACACACACACACACACACACACACACAAAGCCAAATTCAATACTTGATAAGAAACTGCATTTATCTTTTTTCCCCCAGTAGATATGTACAGGTAATATATATATTTATACATATTTATGTATAATGTCATATATATTTGCCATGATGAAAAACATGGGTAAAAATCATAAGTTGGAAAAAAAAGAAAGAAAAGAAAGAAAAAAAAAAAAAAAAAAAAAAAAAAAGTACATTGACTACTGTTTCACCCAACAAAGTACCACACCATTACATTGCACTAAGGGTCAATACAGATCAAACAGTACAAAAAAATGGAACAAATAAACAACAACAAAAAAAGAATGAAATAAACAAAACAACAAACAGATTCTATAAAAACTGATGAAACAGGATGGCATCCTGTGTGTGCATGAGACTTGGAGGTGTCGCCTGTACGTAATTCCTCTCCTGGTCAGATCCTGAGGGCTTCTGGATCTGATCAACACGATGCGCCAATCAGAACAGAGTCCGCTTGCGCAGGACAGCAGAAGCTGTGGGCAAATGTCAGGTAACTTGCGATGATAAAGAGTGCTGGCTATATATCCCCCTCACCGAGTCTCACATCCTCAGAGGCAATGTGTGTGTGTGTGTGTGTGTGTATGTATGTGAAGAGAAGGTTAACGGATGGAGGCTTGTTTGGATCTTCTGCCTTAATTGAGAAGATAGAAGAGTGGAAGAAGGAAAGAGGGAAAAAAAGGACGCAGCAAAAATACAGCAGAGTTTGGGGACGAGCAAACTCAGAGAGGGTCAGGTATGGTGTCAATGAGCAATGTCCATGAAAGAGAGAGATGCACATTAGTTAACAGTCCACATGTAGTTAAGGTGGAGTCTGTCCAGTCTAGATCATTTCTTTATTTTCCTTGTTTGTTTGTTTGTTTGTTTGTTTGTTTTGTCATACAGTCATACGGGCCCCACTGAGCCCGAGAGTCCTTGAGGCGGGAAGTGTCCGTGGCTGGGCGGAGCGCCGGCTCTAGCCGATGGTGATGCCGAAGCCGCACTGGAACTTGTTCTTGCGGTGGTTGAGGAAGGCGCCCAGGGCCAGAGACAGAGGCAGCGGCAGCAGCTTCTTCTCCAGGGTTGCCCCGACAACCCAGTTACTGTCTACCGAGCCTGGGGAACATGACAGAAAGAAATGAGGTACACAAATAAATAAGTAAATACATTTTTCTAACAAAAAAAAAAAAAAAAAAAAAAAAAAAAAATAATAATAATAATAGAGTTTTTGAGGTTAGGGTGTACGTTACATAGTACATTATGTCAATTTCCTTGTGTAACAAAAACAAAACTGTTGAGTTTAGGGTCGTAAAATTTTGAATGCTGTAAATGTAATTAAAAATGCTCTACATTCAGTTACTGATGTAGGAAAGCATGCAGATTTACACACACACACACACACACACACACACACACACACTTTTACCTTTGAAGAGAAGGTTTGCTTTAGGTAGGTCAAGCTGATACCCAAACGTCACACTGGTCTCCTGCATTCGGCCGCTGGCCTCAAACTCCACACCCAGCTGAAGCTGCAGGGGATGAAAGTTAAGTGGGTGACTTTATGTTAATTTCAGCTACAGAAGCCACCACCATCAGGAGTCCGCAGAAATACGTTGAAATACGTTGATGCAGATAATACACAATATATTTACAAGAATATGTTTAGAAGCACAATTACAAGGAACTAACACAAGAACACAAATACAAGACCCAGAATATCTTGTTTGGTCAACCTCTACGTGACTGAACACACACACACACACACACGTAGATACAGGCACACGCACACACGCGCATGTGTAGATACATGGCCTCAGACACAAACACATACACACACAGCCCTCACCTGGTCATTAGCCTTGTGATAATAGGAAGCATGCGCTCCAGCGCCCCCTAGTGTCAAGGTGGCAATAAAGTTGCTGCCTAAGAGGAGGGATTGAGGGGGAAAAAAAAAATCAAGGTCAGCCAATGATAGTTGTTTAGAAACACTTGATTCTAATGACTTTCAAGTACATGTTTGTTATTTACAAGATTCAACAAGGTTTTATCAAGCATCAATGTGCCACGAACTAGATACAATTTACTACAAGTTTAAAATTAGCCTGACTGGTTGAAAACTGACACATTTACATAAATTATCCAGCTGAATAAATGGAAATTATAACATATTATCCAGCTGAACCAAACCAAACACAAACATGAAAAAATACCACCACACACACACACACACACACACACACACACCTGTGTATCGTCCGGCGAGAGACATTACTGTGCCCTCCTCTCCTGGTCGTCGATGGTACACCAGCTCCCCACCCAGGGCCAGAGACGGGGTGATGGACTGCAGATAGTGAGTCACTAGAATACCTGACACACAAGAGAGAGAGAAATTAATATATGAATGAATGAAATGAATAAATGAAGGAATTAATGGGAGAGAGAGGGAGAGAGAAGGCAACCACAATACCTGATGAGAGAAAGAGAGAGAAAAAAGAATAAATGTGAGAGTTTTAATGTGAATGAGAGAGAGAGAGAGAGAGAGAGAGAGAGAGAGAGAGAGAGAGGAAAGAAAGAAAGAAAGAAAGAAAGAAAGAAAGAGAGAGAGAGCTGCAACACTTCCTGACAAGTGGAGTGTCAGTGAGAGAGTGAATAAAACAGTGAAGAGAGGAAGAGAAGAAATGAGAAGAATGAGAGAGCGTGCGAGGGGAAAATGAATGTGTGTTATTAGTATTAATAGTGAAGAGGTGAGAGACAGAGCGAGAGAGAGAAGAGTGCATGAAAGAAGGATAGATTAAGGTAGTAATGAAGGCCAAAGGGGAGGAAGAGAAGAGATCTAGAGAGTAAACAAGAGAGTTCTCATTTCAGACAAAAACAAAAATAAAAACAAACAAATAAAAACCATAGTAAAGGCCAAACATGATGTAGAGCTGAAACCAGTAGCGGTAAACCAGTAATCAACACCCCAAACACACTGGTTCTGTATTGAAATAAATGGGAAATGAATACAGATCGTATTCTGTGTTATTTGAAGGTCTTACCAGATCCCACCAGCACATCAGGGTTTCCAAAGGTCACGGCAGCTGTGAAGTCTTTGCCCCGGAACTCTGCGTCTCCTTGCCAGTTCACAAACTTCTGCTGCTGAGTCTGATTAATCAGCAGAGAATAAACACACAAGCTCAACAGCAGCAAAACTAACACCTGTATTTCGTCTGTGTTGTTGCTCTCACCCACATTTAAAGACAGAGAGCAAGAAAACACACACACACACACACACACACACACACCTGGAAAGCCACTTTAGAGCGTATGCTGTCTGTGACCTGATGGATGACCTGCGCATTCAGACTTCCATTGTTGTCCATATCACCCACCATTACTGGGAAAGACTAAAGACAGACACAGAAAAAAACTAATAATCTCACAACCAATAAAAACTATCAAGGCATTTAATTCAGCCTAGTACATTCCTTGTAAAATAAATGTATGTTTGTGTATATATATATATTTTTTTTATGTGTGTGTGTGTGTGTGTGTGCATACATATGTATGCGCGTATGTGTGTGTAAACCTTTATATATAAAAATATATATACATCTTTTCTTTGAACTATTAATTGAATGTCATGATATTAAATGTCATTCTTATAAGTTGCTATGCATAGACGTGCATCTTAGAGGTTCTCCACCCAGATAAATATTAATGTAAATATAACGACAAACAAGCACATGACAGCAGCACATTACCTCAGCAGGTCCCATCTGTTTGGAGCCCACGTAGGTGGCACCGAACCGGTAGCTGGAATCACCCAGGGTGCTGAGCATGACTGTGTGGTTCACCTAGCAAACAAGAACACAACACACAGAATTAAAACAGCTTCACTCAGCCAATCAGCACACATCTATTTTCATGAAGTTCTAGTCATTGGGAAAGTGGATGAGTGAGATATGGGAGTAAAGGAGACCCCGCATTCAGACACAGTGAAGACAACCTTGACTGACCTGAAAATAATTGCTAAGTCCTTTATTGACCGTAAGCCTGACTCCTTCCATCTGCATAGGGAAGACCTCTACAAGGGGAGAAACAGTACACATTGAGTTTGTGCTTCATACTAGATACAACCAATTACACACACACACAAACTCTCCCTCACATATGAACACACACACACACAAAAACTCCTTCTCTCTCTCTCTCTCTCTCTCTCTCACACACACACAAACATAGCCAGCCTCTCTCTTGCTCACACACACAATGGCATGATCATTACTAAAAAGTCATTTGCCATTAATGGTATTGAGGTGTTAAATATCTTAATACCTGTGTATTTAAGGGTGGCAGAAACTGTACTGCACAATTTACAATCTGATTTTTCAGGCTGGTTTCTCATGATTTTACTCAAGGTTTACTTACGTTAGAGTGTGCAAGCAAGAGATTTTTTAGGTTGTAATTAAAAGCTTATCGCAGCTACAAGATTTGAACTATGTACATCACAGCTAGTAGGCATATTAGTGTTGGTTGGTTGTTGAGGTGGGGAAATGGTGGAGATGGATCTTAGCACACTCCTGTCTTTGCTCACCTTTACATTTGCGGTGGCACTCCTCAAACGCTCCTGGATTGGGCAGTGGTGGCTCGGCATCTGTAGCCTGGGCCGGGGTTGCGCCAGTGGGTGAAACTGGAGAGACGGGGGGCATGGTGAAGCCCGCGGGGACGGACACAAGACCTGCCCCGCCAGGAGAGCCCCCAGGAGGAGGCACGGGGGGACTTGGGGAACTGGCAGCCAAAACACTGCCCATGCTGAGAGAGAGAATGACACAGAGAGAGGGGTAGGGGCAAGGGAGAAGGGGTGTGAGAGAGAAGGTATTGAACAAGTGAATGAATGAATGAATGAATGAACAGAAAAGGCGCAGTGAACCTTAGTGCATTGGATTGAATGGTAATGAAAGCATACACTCAATCAATCTATCAATAAAAACAATATCTGGCTGCAGATCATTTGACATGCAAGCTGCGACACTTCTCTCAAGACAGTGATTAGCTGGGTTCACGTATGGCGTAACGTATAACGTTTGCCTGTAGACGGTATGGAACAAGGCCACCCTCCTCTGCCATTAAAGTAAACGCTTAGTTTGATGTTATTCACAATGCCATAAAGTGCGGATTTTATCGAAACAAACGTGATTACAAAATATGTTATTTAGACAGGGGTTATACCAAGTAAATATCTCCAGCTAGCCTAACGTTAGATTCCCATCTATGGACTGTTAGCATGCTATGACCAATGAATTAGTTAGCTATCTAACCAGCTAGCTATCAGCTTCCACAGAACATAGCCGCAGATAAAAAGTCAACAATCTGGCACTTCCAAACAAGAAGTCACTACACTTTTCACACGTGCCAATGACTACATACATTTTGTTGTACGTTTAAAACAACCTCGTTATATAAAAGATTGATACTCACGTTGTGACTCAGGACAGAAGGACGATAAACCCGGTGGCACCAACGAAGAAGTCGTTCAACCAGCATGCGTTTTCAACAGAGGAACCGCCTTCTTGAGTGACTTCAGTTTTGTATTGGACTGCGTAAACGTCAGCTAAGCAATGTATCGTGTATTTGCCTGTCAATCTTTGTACAGTCCGCAAGCATGGGCGCATGAATTCAGAAATGAAGGCGTCTTGAGCAGACTTTTCACATGCTAGTTTAGCGGACACCAGGAGGCGGGTCAAAGATCCTTACGAATCACCTAATTGGTTGACAAAATACGTTACGAAGACAGGTTGGTTGAAGAGTCGAGGGTTTTTTTTTTACTTATCGAGCGGGGACACTTTCTGAAGGTCACCAAACTACCATAGGGTATTTCTAAGCCAATAGTCACAACCAACATCTCTGACCATACTTTATTAACTATTCAACCGAAGCAGCATGTAATACTACTCATCTTCAACAAGCACCAGACAGAGGGGTTGTCTGAAGTGCAGGCAACTTTATTGCACCCACAAATTTTATAAGACAAGGGGGAAAATGACATGAGAAGACACGAGTTGCAGTCAATTGATTTTATTTATTTAGCCAGATGTCCCTCTGCCTTAAGAACACAGTTCATTTCAATGAGAGAGGTAGAATAGAAACTTAGGATTCAGAGTAGTTTAAACTGTGATGGTGAGTCATAACCTTTTGTTAGGGGGAGGGGGGGTACTGCTTCATATACTAATCACCAATGCCAAAAACAGGAATGACAACAGGCCACAGAATTGAAAGTACTGAACAGATTTTAAAGGCCAATTTTGGTTGAACAGAAATATCCATTGCACAGTTTGTGCGCAGAATGGAAACACCATGACAGAGGTCTAATTGGTCTCCTCTGAAGAACTCAAGAGATAATACTGTGCAGGTTTAGCTAGACATGTGAAGATGGTTCTACCTCTCTCATTCACAGTAGGGAATATACATCTTTCAGATCTTTGAACAGGAAAAAAAAGAACTTTCACCAGAATGCAATCATTTTCACTCAGAGAGAGAGAAAAAAAAAACTACAGAAAAGTCAGAAAAAGCGTAACTCCCCCCCCCAACCATGTTTTTTACAACAGCTAATGTCATCAAGAAAACTTCCAATTTGATGACGTCTGCATTTAGATTACAAGCCAATTAAAAAAAAAACAAAAAAAACTCAAATAGGCTTACAGCAGTTACCAAATTTAGAATAAAAAAAATAAAACAAAAACTAAAATTCTGCTTTTGGGGCCTCAAATCATAATTCCAAAACATGTCATTTTTACTGTGGGGGAAGAGAGTAAACAAAAACAAAACAAAAATACCCACTCACACCACACACACCCCTCACTCAATTCAACATTTTTAGGACCTTGACATTAGATTGAAAAAACGGGTCCATTACATCCAAGGCATCCCACGGCCTTGCACCAGGCTCTTGGGAACAGTTTGAGTCGGGCTTAATGGATTTCTGGTTGTTCACTAGATAAATGGAGGGTGAAACTGATCATGTCTGAATTTGATTTGATTCTACTTGGGGTGTGAAAACACCAAGGTCGGACCACACACACACGCACGCACGTACGTACACACACACACACACACTCTCAGGAAAGAGTTCTCCATGCAGCCAGTGGGTCACACACACACACACACACACACAAACACACAGCCTCTCCTTCACAATTCCTTACACCATACACCAAAGCCCCACCCTTTAGGAAAAGATACAGCATTCTTTCACAGATTCTTGGTTTTTAGTCCTCACTCTCACACACACACAAAACTCGCATCAATGTCTCCCAATTAAATCACACACACACACACACACACACACACACACACACACACACACACCTTACACCTCCATGAAATACATTCACACTTTTTGGTTTTCATTAGTCCTGAAAACGAGCTTTTCTAGACATGAATGTCCCAACATCCAGTGCCAACAGCTCACTACACCAACACCTGTAAACGACGACAACTCTGTAAACAACCGTCTTCATTTACAGGCCTTCAACTACTAGATGACAACCCACTTTTGGACATAGACTTAAAATCCAAACCCTGCGTTGGGTAGGTGAGGGAATCACAGCCTTGTCATCGCCTTTTGGTTAAGAGAAGGTCACACACACGCATACGTGTTGCCACGATCTCCCCTCTCCATAAAGCCTGGGAGCCTTTTAGAGTGAATTTCAAACAGGTGACAAGATTCCCTCGTGCTACCCAACCACCTCACCAGTCTCACCAATCTCCCCCAACCCCTTCCGGCCCTCGCCCCCCCACTAATCCCCCCCCCCAACCCCCCCCCCCCCCCCCCAAACCCTCTTTCCCCCAAACACTAACATTTTCTGTTGCCCCACATTACCACCCAGTGACCTACATACCCATCCCCTTTTGGCAAAATACATCATTGCCCAGCCCAAACAAGAAAACAACATCCCACCTAATAGGCAACCCCCCCC
>JAGFZM010005980.1:20673-36434 GCA_017657215.1 Limnothrissa miodon
GTTTTTAAGACCTTAAAATATTTTTTTCAAAATCGTTTTGGTGGTCCATCAACTCATAACAGTATGAACGTCACCTTCTGCATCTGCTCTGGAGCCCTCTATCGGCTGTAATAGCACTAAACAAGTTCGCCCTGTCGGGTCCAGGTTCTGTAGTCCAAGTAAAAACTACAGTCGATTGGCTTCACAGGAACCAGAGTGAATACTGGTCCGGCTTTCATTTGTTGGCGAGAGCTGAAGGAGGCTACACATTGCAAAACGCATGGTGACCTTTGTTGCTACTGGACTTGTAAGCAAAAATGGTATATCCGACAGTATTCATCATTGATTGTTTTATCTATTGATTAACCTGTTATAGCTACAAACAGTGGATGAATTTTATAGTCTTTGTGTTAGCTAAAGCGCTTACGTGGGTAATGCTAGGTACGTTTCCTATACAAGTTGTTTATAGCTTTAGCGCTTTTGAAAGCATGCCATCATCCGTAAGTTGTCAACATATTTATATGTGAGGCGGATATTTGATTGTGAAACTAGTAGATTTAGAAATTAAATGAAAATTGAGTACACATCCATGTTACGGTTGTAAGTGTAACGTTACGCATGCCATCTGATGGGTTAGAAGCTATGTATTTTGACTTTCGAAACTACAGTTTTGCAGTCTGTTTAGCAAATCTTCATAATTTTTTCCCCGTTGTGGTTTCCCGTTTGTGATTTAAATTATTTACGACAGCAGTAATTCCAGTTTTAACCTGTAGATGGTGCAATTTATATTAATAGAAACTCTTTAGAGTTCCTTTAATGCAGTCATCATTGTAATTTCACTACATTTTTTACACCATTAAAACAGCAGTATACATGACAATAACATTTCTTGACTCCTCACCAGTCTCGTCCAGACGCAAGATGTCATCGCGCAGGTTGGTGCCGCCGGTGGTCGCCATGACTTTGACTCCGCCCAGATGCTTGCTGAGTTGGATGGAGATCTGACTCACCTGCAGGGCCAGCTCACGAGTCGGCACCATCACAATGGCTGTAAGTGTACACACACGCAAATAAATCTGGGAGCAATGAAAGATTCTACTTTCACAATGCAGTTTTGTCTTTATTTCTCTTGCTAATCGATTGACATTGTTATCCTTTCTCTTAAGAGGTAATTATAAATGCAATACATTTTAGCTTTTACATTTTTTTTGAGCAGTATAGTATATATGTAATCTACTTTAATGAGAAAGTCCAAATACAGTCATCACAGGAATTGTATTATTTTTTTAAGATTCTGTGGCCCAAAACCAATAACTAACCAAATGTTCAAGGATTCAAGAAATTTATTGTCTTACTTTTTTTTTGAAAGGTTTTATATTTAGGCAAATTCATCTGACCAACAAAAGCTTGCAGAACTTGTGGACTGAACAATCGTGCTAGTTAGGCCCTTACCCTGGATGTGGTCTTTCTTCAGATCAATCCTCTCCAGCAGGGGGATGAGGTAGGCCCCACTCTTTCCTGTTCCGTTCTTGGCCCTTGCCAGAATATCACGGCCAGACAGGGCAATGGGGATACTTTCCTCCTGAAAAGAGACGAGGTGGAGGTGTCAGTATGGTTTATTTATTTATTAATACAAACAAAAAACCAACTTTGCACCTCATATTTTGCACTACAGTAATATACCTCATCTGAATCATATGAGTCACACGTGTGAAACTTCTGTGAAATGTATGTCTACTGTCTGTCTGTGTCTGTATATGTGAACTCCATGTTAAATGTTATTTTTATGCACATTGGAGTTTGGGGAAACGAAATTTCAATCCCCTGTGTAATTGCTGTTACATGGTTGATTGACAATAAAGTTCACTTTGACTTTGACTAATAAAGATGTGCATAGATGTTTGGTTTACAACTGTTTGGTGATGCAACTTCCTGACTGTTGCGTTAAAATGTTAAAATGTTAAAATTCCATTAAAACTTTCCTAGATGGCTGGATTCAGTTATCCTGGTTACCTGAATTGGGGAGGGTTTTTCCCAACCCATCTCAAAAATCCCCATCAACAGCTCCCGCTTCAGGCAGTAGTCTTCAAACTCATTCCCCTTGGTCGAAGTCACATCCTAGCAGAATAGCAGGAAAGTTCACAAATTTTGAAAGAGGAATAACGCTTAAATAACTGTGCCAATAATTGAAGTAAATTTGTAAATGTGTAGGGAGATAAATGAATAGTGATTAGAGTATATTTTCTGTCAGAAAATAGTTTATGTTGTTCCTACACACTTTTATGGTGTGCCCTGTTCAGTATTGTCTGTCTAATGAACGCAAGGGGCAGTGAGAAACACAATTTCGATTCCTTTGTATGTCTAGTACAAGAAATTGCCAATAAACCTGCTGACTTTAAAAAGTGTACTATTCAGTAAACAGCAATCTGCAATACAGCAGCAACACATCAACTACCAAAAAAGAAGTTATATTTAGGTATATAATAAAAAAATACTTACAGAAGTTCTGACCCTATTGTCTTTGGGGGGGAGCATTAAGCTCTTCTTCCAGTCATCTCCAAACCTGAAGGGTAACGAGATTGCCAAAAATAAGTGTGAATTTCAGCTTTTGGATAGTCCCATTCTGACCCGACTTGGACCCATATGTCACACTCAATAGCCATATGTAATAACATATATTACCTTACATTACATATAATAAAATCAAGTGTGAGGAAGGGACCAACCTAATGCCTCCTTCCTGGGTGCCACCTCCTGGCTTCTGGGCACCTCCCCCTGCTGGTGCCTTTCCAGGTGGCATGCTCACAGCATGGGGTCCTGACTGGGAGACGGGTTTGGTCTGTCCTCGTAGCTGCCCGTTCTGCTTGTTCAGACCCATCACCATGGGGCCCATGCTTTCTGTTCTTGCAGTTGCCATTTTCTTTTTTTTCCTGAAAACACTTTTTTCTTTTTTTAGTCCACTCGTTCCGTTTGTCTTTTAAAGTTTTTTTGTTGTTGTTGTCGTTTTTGTCTCTGTAAGGTTTCAATGCCCTTTCTGGAGTATTAATACCAAAAAGAAAAAGCTAATAAAGCATTTATAATGCACTCTATTTCTTGAATCCAAAGTTACTTAGAAGTGTCTTTTGTAGTATTTACATATACACAAGTGCACGTACAGCGTAGCCTCTTTCAATAAGAGCAACTGACGTCATGAAAAATAAGTTTCACTCCAGCTCTTCAAAATGAAGAGAAATGAGCATTTATATGCATAAATATAGAAGACCTGACCACAATATAGAAAATTATATGTAGACAAGTTTCACAAAAGTACAAATCCTGCAATAGAACAGCTAAGGCAATACTGAACAAGAGAGAGTCTGAAAAATATCCACGTTTCGTTTCGTGTTCAAAACAGTTCAATCTCTCTTTTTCCTTAGTCTGTTATCCAAAAAAACTCAAGTTAGTTCATCAAAACAGCTGTTTTCTCTCTCTTGGTTATAGAGTCTTTTTCTGCTTTTTAGAACCTTTCAAAAACAGCAAGGGGTTTCTTATTTAACTCCTCTTTAAAAGTCGCGTTGACAATTTATCTGAATTTGTGTATCCTCTTGTTTCAAGCAGTCATGCTGCAAATGGATTTCCTGGTACCAAAACTTCCTGACGCTTCACAAACAGAGCAAATCCTTGGATTCCTGTTGTTCAAAACTCCAGGTGTTCGTTCCTTTCCGTTTAGGTACGAACCAAACTTCAAACTGTGTAGGCTAATCTTTTTTGCAATAATAGTTTTCCACAGTCTTCATCTGTGTGCGTGTGGGTGCACTTGTATGTCAGTTAGCTTGTGTATGTGTGTGTACAAGGTGAGGGGTGAGTTCTGTTTCCACCGCTAAACTGGCCAGCAACTCAGACCTGTCACCTGACAAAGGAGGAAAGGAGTACAGGTTTAGTACCACATTTTTTTTTTCACTGAATAGCACCTTATTTCTATACATCAATTTAACACATCCATCGACACAGCCCAGCTATTAATGTTAAATGATGTATGCTGACCGTGCACATCACAGGTCAGAATGCTTGCCAAAAGTAATATTATTCTGTTGTACTGCCAATTACTTTTTTCAGAAACCATGAAAGGACTGAGTTGAAAAGCAAGACACAAGTAACTGCCCAGACGTGCGAGGTCGTCATTCTAACTAGGTATTGATAATGGCAAAAAATGCACAGAACTTGGCTAAAAGTTCTGCAGCATGGGGCAAACTTTCCCTGCCATACCTTCTGTAATGGGTAAAAAGCCGTCTTCATTAGCCATGGGGCACATTTTTAAAATATATCGTTACACCTTTGGGAAGCCGTAGCAATTCAGTAGTTAGAATATTTTTGCATTAAACTGCTTTACTAAAAACATCTGGACAGGGTCATATTAATAACACTTATCTGCATTAACAATAGCTCCGTTTAAACACATTAAAACTGTTTATTGAGCTAGCGGCTAGTAACCGTTAACATTAGCGCACATTTCTCAGCCTGCTGGCGTCATTCAATTATATCACTTCCAATTAAAATGTATTTTAAGTGCATGTGCTGAAACCATAACTTTACATATCTGCGTATTTAGCTCCTATAATCAGACTTTAAAGAAAACAATTGAAGCTAACTGATAGCAGCAAGTGCAATCGAAATCGACGCAGTGAAACAGAGAAGCTAACGTTGGCTAAACACACAATCATCTCGGCATCAGCCATTATCGCTACTCGTTTAGATAAAAATGAAAGACTAACGTACGTGCTCACTGACTAAGTCAGTTTGGAATAAAATTAACCATTTATATTTCGGCACGGCAATATAACCAAATATGAATACTGCTCCGCTTTTACCCTATCTAAACCATAATCCCTGTGATGGCTAACGCAACGTAGTTAGCTATCGATAGCCAACTAGCTAATCTCTCTTGGTTGTTTTATTTGGCTAGCTTTCCAGAATGGTACCGTTAGCCTCTTTCCTTTTACATTACATTGCCCATTAACTATAACTATAACCCTGTTAAATAACTGGCAAAACCGTTCATAAATATTAACGTCATGTCTTATATTCGTCGCTAACGGCTAAAATGATGGCAAGTTTTGGAAATTGAAATGACAAACTCAGAGTAAATCTCTTTTAAAGTGAATAATCCACCATCGAGGCTAGCAATAGCTTAATTTAACAATTTGCCTGTGCTAGTGTGCATTGCTAGCTAGTTAGCAACAATATCTTGTAAGGAAGCCATGCAGATTCAGTAACAATACAGAAATTTGACGTGACTCGAAATGTTTTACCTCTTTCTCGCCACTGTATATCTTATCTTGATGTTACAATCGATTCTGATCAAATTCATAAGTGTAGCTCAACCAAAATCTGAAACTCACGTTTACCAACTAGTCTCTATTGTGTTTGTTCTTGCTAAATCAACATGGTCGCCGTCTTCTTCTTCCTACCCTTCTTCTCTTTCTTTCATCCCTACTTATGACGGCATCACGAGGTTGTAAGCGGCCCTACTGCCACCTGCCGACAAGGGGGAGTTTTAATTCCCTTATTATCAAACCCCACTACAGACTTCTCATAAAGTACTTTTAGTTTATTCATGTTTATTCACATTGTGAACAGTCTCCGTCAGTTAGCCACATAAATTGAACTCAATTTTGATTAGAAATTGAACACAGAGTATAACAGAACACATAAATTAATTTTTATTCATCAGGCAATACACAGGTACAAAGTAGGCTGGATGAAGCATCAAAGAGGCTACTACAGTCATTCCTTTAGTCCAATGCTTTAATAGCAAGCCATCGTTGATTTAATCCAGTCTGTGAATTTGCAAACCTAGAAACATCAAACCAACAAACAAGTTATTATATACCCTATAATCTACTACTGTATTTGAAAAATCAAGACTGAAAGTGAAACCATGTAAGTTGATCAATAAAAAGATGTCAGCAAAAGAGGAAATGTCGTAACATGGTTGTGATAACTTGGCATAGACTCCTGGACGATCTGGCTCGGCACAGCCCCAACCCCAGGACACTACCCCCTGTAGCTCATCATTGCAGACCAAAAGACCACCAGAATCCCCCTGTGTGTGTGCGCGCGCGCGCATACTTTACTTCAGTTACAGTAGTATAACTTGTTTGTTTCTATTGTATTTATATTTACTTGATAACAACACCCCAAACAGCTTTCCTTGCAATGACTAAAACATTAGAACAATTCCACAACAAAGAGGTTCGGTCTCACTCACTCCTTGTAGAAGTGGGCAGCAGAAACCACCCAACGATCAGAGATGAGTGTTCCTCCACAGAAATGCAGGCTGGTCTTCAGAGACACCTGCCAGGGAATCAAGTGGGGCCTGCACTCATAGCCTCCCACAATCTTGTCATCATTCAGCCCAAACACCACTGAGAGGAAGGGAGTGGGGGGACAAGAGCAGGACGGCAGAAATAGTTTGTAGGGATCGCAAGACTTTGGTTTAATAGTTAAGACTGAAATATATGGACACAAGGTCTGCAGCAGAGTTAAAATGTTGAAAAGGACACATTTAGATTTACACAGTATTGTGGCATCTGCACATTTACATGGATTTCCATCTGAGGCATTCCAGTTGCCACGACAACATTTGTTACCTGCATACCAGAGGTGCCTCACTGAGCATCTGGGTTTAGGCTAAAACATCTTGCTCTTATCTGATGAGGTACTAATAGGAAACTAATACTAAATAGTACTACTTTACACACTCACCAGGGGCGAAAAAAAGCAAAAGAGTAGAGAGGTACATTGTAGAGGTCTGCTGTTGACTCAGTGGAGCAGTGTGCGGATGTCGCCCCCCCTTGCATTTACGATGCCCTCACAATTTCCTCTCTCGGTCACGCCCCTGGTACATTTTCTTAGTCAGCAATCACACAGAAGAGTTGGTGCCAAAAGTGTCCGACTAGACAGTTAATCAGTAATTCCAAATATAAATTCCACATCCAATACATGTACAATTCTATGAGAGAAAAAAAATAAAAAAATCGGATACAACAGGATCCGAATAACAAAATGATGGCCAACACCCACTGAACACAGCACAGAAACCAACTCAAGAGTTTTAGTTTCCAATATTTCCTACATCCCACTGAGTTAACACAAGCTGGTGGTCTGCTGTTTAGTCTAGGTTGTGCCAAATTACCTCATTCTTTTCCCAACAGACATCACCTGGTGACCTAGTGGTAGTATACAGTGCTTTCAGAGGGGTGTGGGAAATGCTCAAGCTGTGCTTGGAGCGGGGACATGATAGAGAGGCACCACAAATGTCTGGGAAATAAAGTTCAGAATGGTGGATGAGCAAATTATTGGACAAAAATATTTAATTTCATTTCAATTCATTTACATTACAATATTAAATCACAGGGTAATAAGTTACTGAAATTCAAACATTACATTTAAACATTGACTTGTAAAAAAATCTACATTGTACAGTGCAGAAAGCCATAGTACTGTATCAGTACATGCTAAAGTGTAAGATAAACTGATGGGTCCTTCATGAGGCATTGTGTATTGCTACTACTAGCTTAAGGCAAAGAGGTGTGTGTGAGAGTGTTTTCAAAAGGCATCAACAGCTTCAGCTATGTATGCCTTTGAAACTGACCATCTCAGAAAAGGCTCAAAGCCCTGTGTTTAGTTCTGATACAGTTCTTTAAAAAGGTAAACAAATTAAGTAAATGTGCAAAGGCAAGAAAGTCTAAGATTTTTTTTTTTTTTAAATTTCCTGTTTCTTTTTAAACGCTTTTACATTCTGCTTTTTCTTACTTGCTACATGCTGTGTCAGCATAGTTCACTGTAGTCCCTTTTAACATGTAGGAGGGTAAATGCCCCTTAGTTTCACTCTGAAAAACAAGCTGGACGAGCAATTTAATCATCTAATCGCTCAGATCATTTCCACCGTCTGGATTCTCATTTTGTTTCAACAACCTTTGAGGGTCCGTCACTGTCACACTGTCACTGTCTGTTATTGTGACTGTTGACGTGTGCATTTGGCCGCTCGCCGTTTACATCCACCGGGCCTTGCTCAAAGACCTCTCTTATTCGCTGAGTGCAAATGTTCGAGGCCTCCTGGGTCTCCTTGGAGAGCTGTGATAGGCTAAGGAAGCCGTGGGGGAGGTCCTCCACCACAGTCAGGGTCACCGGTTGGCCAATGCGTCGGAGGCGCTTGGCGAACATCACAGAGTCGTCCAGCATGGCATCCAGAGCCGATGCCTGCGAAGGGAAGGGCACAAGGTCAAAAGGTCAACCGTTTTGCAAAAACTGCTGACGCAGCAACATGTCAATCTGCTCAGCCCCAACTCCCTGGGCCTGCTGCTGGAATGAGAAGGCCAATCTGCATGGCTGCCCTGATTTAGAATTAAGCATTTCTATCCTCTTATGGTCTCTCCCTTTCCCCTCTTAAGCTCTCGCGTTGGCCTCCGTTGGGTCAGCCCACGAGTTGGCCCAATAATCAGATTGAACAAACACTCCTTTTCTCACTCTCTTGTTCTCCTCTCTACCCTTTTCCTCTTTTTAGGTTGCCTCTACACCTTCCATCGCTTCTCATCCATGTTTGTCACTCTTCGTTTAAGGAGTTAGGCCAACAATTCCATTAGATCTAATTAATTACTTACAATGCAGGGCATTCTAGGTAGCATTCCAGTCATAAACATCTAAACTAAATTCTCTTTATTCTTTAATAATTTCTACCATTAGT
The DNA here is from genome assembly GCA_017657215.1 of Limnothrissa miodon. Taxonomy (NCBI): domain Eukaryota; kingdom Metazoa; phylum Chordata; class Actinopteri; order Clupeiformes; family Clupeidae; genus Limnothrissa; species Limnothrissa miodon. The sequence goes on from JAGFZM010005980.1 coordinate 29,378, forward strand.
TCTCCTGTTTTCTATTTGTTCTCCTTTAGCCAGATTGTTATGGGCAACTGAAGAAGTCCATGACCTGGATGAATGAGAATCTTACATTTACATTTACATTTATGCATTTAGCAGACGCTTTTCTCCAAAGCGACTTACAAAAACGAGGATAACAATCAAGCTACATAGCAGAAACCTTAAGGAGCATAGTGCTAGGGGATAGTGCTTCAGCATAGTGCTTCAGAATCTTCACAGACACATTGTGCTACTCTAGTTCTTTCACACCTCACTGTCACCCTATAGCCTTGCTGAACCCCCAGAGTCTCTCACCACAATGTGAAGCGGAGGCAGCCCCTTCAACAGGTTGCTAGGCGCCAGCAGCGGCGACACGTAGGGGTTCTTCAGGATGGGCGCGCTGGGCGTGTGCACCTCCGACAGCTGCTCGGAGCGCAGGGGCACAAAGCCTTCTGGGTAATCGCCCATGCCATTGCCGTAGCCCTGCTCCAGGTCGCAGGAGCCCAGCTTCCGTCTGCCCGGCTGCGGAGTGGTCTTCGGGGAGGGGGACAGCGAGAGGGACACCGGGTCTAAGAGGGACTGGAACCAGCTAGACGCTCCTTGGGTAAGGTCCGTCAGCAGCAGGGCAGTGTTTCGACCCAGGGTCTCCAGCGCACCAGACTCCTGGCTGGGCTGAAGGGTCTGGTAATCCACACCTGGGAGAACACAGAGATGAGGCATGGGCGAGGGGGACAAACAACACAGGAAATACTTAACATACAGAACGTTATACAAAAATGTCTGCTGTCGTATGTGTCAGCGATTATTAATTATTAATTTATTATTAATCACTGATAAACAGTCCTACGGCAAAGCAAAAAGCTTTGGGCAAGGCAAGCAAAGCGAGGGAGGCCAGTCTGTTTATTTATTTATTGCACATTTCATATATAAAAGATCTACATGTTGCACAAAAACAAAAAGCAAAAAAAAAGGAAATCACAAAGTAAAACAGGTATTAATATGACAGAATTTAAATAACAAAAACAGACAAACAGATATGGCATAACATGGCCAAAAATTATATAACATGATCATAAAAGTGAAAATGTGCAGATTATAACTAAGGTCAAACTCACCAGAATAGGCGTTGATGCATTTGCAGAGTACCCCCAGAGGCAGCATGGGGTCGATGAGCGTGAGCAGGCGAGAGGGCGACGCGTCCGCCGTCAGTAGCGTGGCGGGGTAGGCAGCCATGATGCCATCGGGCACCCGCACACCGTTGGACATCGCTCGCATGGAGACTGTGATGCACAGGTTACCGCCGGCACTGTCTCCCGCCAGACACACGCGTTCAGCCGTGGACCCTGCGGCCAGAGGGTGGGGGGAAAGAGAGCGAAAGAGAGAGAGAGAGACAGAGAGAAAGAGAGGAGGTAGATTAGATTTTCAATAAATTGTGCCATTTTTCATTGTTAAGTATATTTTACCCTAGAGTGAGCGTTTCTTACTAATTCAATCTAAATCTAGTTTGTGTTCTCTTAAATATAATTTTCAATGTAAGTATAATACACTAGTGTTGCATTAAAGTACATTGGCGATGCATGAAGTGCACTCTGAAAATTGTGCTTAGGGTCCATAAATGTGCTTCTAATCTACAAAGTGATACATTAAATCCAGTGCCAGAACTAGGACATTAGCAACAAAAGTGTCTAGAAAGGCGCCCCATAAGCAGCTTAGAGTGCAACCCCAGGCAGAAATTAGCACACTGAGCTGCAGTAACGCGACTCACCCAGTAGGTGGCAGTTCTGCAGAGCCCAGCAGTAGGCGTAGAAGCACTCCTCCAATGCCCGAGGGAATGGAGCCTCAGGGGCCAGAGAATAGTCCACCGACAGGATGGGGACACCAAGGTCCCGGGACCACGTCTTCAGGTAACTCTGCAGGAGAGGGGAGAGAAAGGGAGGAAGGGAGAGAAAGATAGAGAGGGAGGAAAAAAAAAGATAAAAGACAAAAAGTAGTGTGAAAAAAAGGGAAATAAGCATTTAACAAATTAATAAACTAATATTTTGACAAATTATATATACATATTATTATATATACATTTATATATACATTTATATATACATTTATATATTTATAAATTATATATACATATTATTTATATATTTATAAATTATATATACATATTATTATATATACATTTATATATACATTTATATATACATTTACATAATGTTTTTATTAAATACATTTATTACACACATTTCTCTTTTGAAAGGTAGTGTTGTTCCATTGTGTCCTACAGTAGTGATTAAATAATATGGTGTGTTGTTGAGGACACTATTTTAACTGGCTTGCTCTCTTCTGGACACTGTTCACTGGTGACCTCTGGCCTGAGCCAGACACAGCAGTGGAAAAACCCACCTCATGAGATTTGGAGGTCTGAGCTACAAATCCGCCACCATGGAAGTGCACGATGAGGCAGGGAGAGAGGGGGCCTTGCTGAGCCCGGAACGCCGTAGGGAAGGACTTAGAACCTGTGGAACCCTCAGACCGGGAATATCCCAGTAGCTCTTCGCTGTCCTTGAGAATCAGAATGAGAATGGCCAAGTATGCATAATACAAGGAATTTAACTTCGGTAGGTGTTTTGCTCTCTAGACAAGCAACAAGGACATCCATCAGTATACATACAGTGCAAGAAGTACTATAGACAAAGGAGTGGCACAACACGAAGGGGCATGAACACCACATGACCGCTCGATAAGTCATAAGTAACATAAACAGCAGCACTACATTTTCAAGATGGCACTTCAACTGGCAGTTACAACTACATGGACCTATATTTGTGATCACTAGGACTATGCAACTGTCATCAACAAAGCCACTACCAACTACTACTGCAACGCCACCTACTACTGCAACCATCACAACCAACATGCACCTCAACTTGTTATAAAGCCTAGTTTGGAAAAAACGCTCCTCCTCACCTGTCCCTCTCGCAGTGTGTGAGAGATGAGCCTCATCTTGACAGGCCCCGGGCCCCAGTGGGCCACAGGCGGATGGACGGCCACACAGAGCCGCGGGTCAGAGGCCAGTGGCATCCGCAGGGTCACCGGAGGGATGGTCAGCGTCAGGTTGACTTGGACAGTGGGGGCCACTATACCGGACAGGCCCTAGGGGAGAAAAAAGTAAACAAACTCACACACACACACATATATATATGTACACACATACATATACACACACACATACACTTTTTAAATGTTGTATTGTGTCCTTGAGCGTTTTAAAAAGGCACTTCAAAATAAAATGTTTTAATATTATTAAAGGCGCTCTAAGCGATTGTGTTTGATGTCACTTCTTGTTGACGTTCGAATTATTGTCAAACAAAACGGAGGATAGCTCCCTCCTCCCCCTCCCTCCCATGCCTCCTGAAAGACTCACGCGCACTAACCCCCACCCAACCCCTCCTCCAAATCCTTCTTGTCGTTTATTGGCTGGAACAATGTTTGTTATGTTTCATTTCGTTTGTTATGCTAGGTTTGCCCACTGTGTTTTTTAGCCGTTTGTGGAGCCTGGGTTGTCTACAGAGACCGCGTTTTTTTACAGTGTGTTCAGGGGACAGGCAGCTAGCAGATTGTGAGGAGATGTTTGCTGTATGTAACAACAAATGTTTTAGTCCTAAAAACGCGTCACATCGCTTAGAGCACCTTTAATAAACAAGGCAGAGGGAGAATAATGGGAGAAAATGGAGTATAATAAAGCAATGTAAACAGACACAAATAAAACAGCAAGGCTGAACCAATGAGCCGAGACCTGACAATTCACGGGAAGAAGTAGACAAGGGGAGAGACGAGGTGGTAGCTGGCATACACTAGTTTGACTGATCAAAATAAATCACTCTAATTCAGAGGCATTGCCCGTCCCTTCATGCAATTCTATTTAACTTTATCACAAAAAGGTTTGTGTGTCAGCAGTTACGTCGGTCCCTCCAGCTGCTGTTGGCTAAAAAAAAAAAATAAAAACTATTGTTATTAGCTAGCCTGGGCCCGCCCACACTTCCTGTGACGCTACATTCAATTTCGCGAGCAAGTCAGTCTGGCCAGGCTGCCGATTTAGAGGAATTATTATCCCTAACTCGAGGGCACCAATGAGAAACGATCTTGGACGAGACTGAGTGGTCTGATTGGTTGTAGATTCTGCCTGCCTCCCAGAATTCGGTTAGTATCGTAGAATGGCCAGACCAAGCTCTTAAGAGCTTTGTAGTCGCTCTAGCCAGGCTAGTTATTAGCGGTTTAGACCCAGAAAAAAACAAGTAGGCAAGCAACAATGGAATCAGCTTATCATGCTCAGAACAGCTTAAGCTTAAACCCATGTTTCTTTTAAATTCTAATTAAATTCCATTTTATTTGTACAGCACATTATACAAAAGTCATGTCTCATATTACACCAACAAGCGCAATAAGCAATACATGTTTTAATCCCTTGCTTGTCTATGCGCTTAGTTGCAACCAGGTGCTCGTGGTGTCCTGATATAAGAGAATAATGGAGTCACATTCTTCGACCCGTGTCATCCATCAATCTCCTATATTAAGACAACTACGTCTTCATCCATAAATAGTCTCTTTTATATGGGACAGGCTTCTTTAACCAATAGAATATGAGACTTTAAAAGATCTCTCAAAGTGCCTCTCATTGTCAGGCAGAGATGCTCTCCAGCGCTACTCATATCAATGGTGGCCATGTTGTCGTCTGACAAGTAAACCATTTATGGGTAATTGACTTCATTTTTAGGTCAAGACCATTACAGTATACTGTACTCATCAATAATGTCTATTACTCAAATAAAAGTAAAAGCAAAATGGCGATGCATTATTTCTTTCTAACCATGCCGTTCAGGACTAAATGTTGTAGGAGCTTTAAAACCTTGCCCGTTATTCTGTAACCCTGATTTAGTCCTTGATTGCAGGGGAAATCTGCCTTTAGAAAGCTTAGCTATTTACACAGCAGAAATTGAGAAATTGACCCCTTAGTTGTTTACTTTGTTGAGTTTTCTGCCTTCATTATTATTATTCCGTTATCATAATGCCTTTTTTATGATCAGTCAGGAATATATTAAGATTACAAGCATCAGAACACAGAAGCAAACTGAATTTTAATGGGTTTCAACCAGAATGCAAACGCACACACACACACTCAAACACAGACAAACACACACACACAGTTAGAAACAAACACACACACACACACACACACAGAGACTCACTGAGAGTAGCTCAGATTCGGTGAGATTCCAGAAGGCCTTCCAGAACTGCATGTCCAGGTTCTGGGTGATGCGTTCAAACTCAGCCCCTCTGAGCTCCGGGTCCACCACGTACTTCCCTGACGTGAGTATGGACAAGGCAGCCCTGCCTGCATAGCAACAGCAACAACCACAGGAAGGTCAAGAAACTCAGGAACTCTGAACAACACCCAACACATCACCACATTTCCTCAACTGAGGTCCAGTTAAGTGTCTTCCAATGACAGATCTACAGTGCCTCCACTATGAACAACAGCCCTCGAAAACTGCAAAATCCCAATACAAATCTTACGTCTCTAAGCAACCTCCAAAAGAACTAACAGACTTGTTTGGGTCTTCTAATGTGGACCCCATTAATATAATCATTTACATTAAATTACACAAACATATCTAGGCACTAAAAATGATCCAAAAGTGCTAATCGCATTTGTAACGTAACGTTAATAATTCTTCTAATTTCTATAAATCAAGTACATATTACAGTGTACTGTGTGTGTGTGTGTGCACGCAAAGCAACTGAATATGTGAGACAAAATCAAACTGATGACCGTTTTCTATTGGAGAGTCCTAACTGAATAAAACAAGAAGTAGTCATTCAATTTGTGTTGACACACACACAGACACACACATACACACAAATTTGTATGATGTAGAATCTAACGTGTTTAATGTGGACATAAAACATTCTGCGTGACATGATAGTCGCACAGTTGCAGTTAGGACACAGTGTTATAGAACATCTGTTTGTAGTAAAAAAAAAATAAAAAAAAAATGTACTGAACCAACAGCACTAGCTTTGTAAGAGCTTTTTGGAAGCAGGGATTGCATGATAACTAACCTATTCCAGACTGTTGGCTTTTCCAGTTTTCCCCAAAAGACACCATACTGATTACCACGGTCTGAAAGAAGGGTCTCAAGGACGGGGAAAACTAAAGGGCAAAAGAAAACACAAAATTACCACACAAACACACACACACATATAAACACAAACTAACACACACACACACACACACACACACACACACACACACACACATCAACACAAACTAACACACACACACACATAAACACAAACTAACACACACACACACTTGCCAAACAAGCTCATGATGGTCATAAGGATACTAGAAACACCACACTGTGGTCACAGCATCTCTACATCATGAGCTCATAACAAATATTCCGCAGCACTACACAGGGCTGTGCCACTCACTGGAGGAGCAGATTAAAAACAACACACAGATATTTGTTCATGTCCATGATGGCAGACTGCAGATGCAGATGTAGAAGTAGGAAGCCTGGCCTTTTTCACCAATAGTTGTTGAGTTACATTACATTAATGCATTTAGCAGACACTTTTATCCAGAGTGACTTACAAAGGAGGATAACAATCAAGCTACATAAAAGAAACCTTAAAGACCATAGCGCCAGGGTTACATCAGCATACAATGTCTTTGGCAACTGTTTAATGGCTATTTCTTCAAGAATTATTGAAATAAATTAACATTTAATCTTTTGTTGCTTGATGATATACATATAGGATTGTTATCAACTTCTGTAGCTACTTCCTTGCTTTGGGTTGTGATTTTATGACAATACTGTTTCCCAACTACATCAGCTACTCTTTCTGAAGTGTTTTTTTACGAAGTCTGGACTATCTAAGTTAGATAGTTAAATTGTATGCTTACTGTACATCCGTCATTAGTTGAGAAACTGACCCCTGGATGACAAAACATGCACACTTAACCCACTCTCACACTTACTCTGTCACTCACACACACACACAC
>JAGFZM010005981.1:0-10687 GCA_017657215.1 Limnothrissa miodon
CTTGAGCAAGGCATTTAAACCCCTCACTGCTCCCTTGATCAAGGCACCTAACCCCTTACTGCTCCCTGGGTGCTGCTGTAGCAGGTAGCCCACTGCCCTGGGTTAGTGTGTGAGTGTGTGTGTGTAGCCCACTGCCCTGGGTTAGTTTGTGCATCACCTCACTGTGTTGTGTGTGATTCACTAATTCACGATTGGGAAAAATATAGAGAATTCATTCCTTGTGTGTGCAATACACACTTGGCCAATAATTGGTATGATTCTCTTCTAAGTGAGTGCTTCTGTGTGCTTGTTTCTGTGCGCAGCGGCTGGCCATGGCTCCACTGAGCTGGGGTGCCTGGAGTGTGGACCCCTGGGGCTGGAGGAGGCTGACCCATGGGACTCCCTCAAGGAGATAGGGGTGGGGATGCACCGGGCATTTCAACATGCCATGGGTGGTGAGGTCAAGTGAGTCCACTGCCCCTTTTTACACACAATAACACACACACACCATGTGTACTAACACATACCGTCAGAAAGAAACAATGGCTTCACACACACCAAAACCATGTTATCAACACATTACTTTAGAAAGAAACAATGGCTACACACAGATACACACACACACACACTAAAACCATGACCACTACTGTACTTGAAGAGAGAAGACAAACAAACAAAAAAAAAACACACCAAGGATTATTTCTCCAGTTAAAATATATATCAGTCTATTTCTCTTTTTTTAACACCCTATTTCCACCAGTCTTCAGAGGATGACTTTATTTTTGTTTTCATCCCAGCTTAATTCCATTGGTGATCCCAAATCCCTGAATCAATGCTGTTGAATGTTTATTGCCCTAGGAACGAGATCTCGGAGAGCGTGGACACGGCCGTGCGCGCTGGTCTGTCGCTGCTGACCGAGGCGAAGGACGCGGGCGAGGTCATGTGGGAGCAGATTTCGGCAGAGGCGGAGAGGCTGGTCAGCCAGCTGGAGGAGGAGATGAGCCGCCGGGTGGAGGCCATCGAGAGCCACGCTGAGGCCTACACGCAGGAGGTGCGCCGCAACATCGACCAGAACCTGCTGGAGATCCACAGGAACACCCTCCCAGTGGCGCACACGCTCCACGGACAGCTGGCCCAGACTGCCATCAACATCCACAAGAGCACAGAGTCCTTTATCAAAGGAATGGCTTCACTCTGGGAAACAACCTCAAACATAGATTGATCTTTCTGTTGGTGTTACCTAGCTTAGCTACGTCTGGAGGGTCATAGTGTGGAACCATGTTATAAAAGAAAGAATAGGGGGACGCCATATATCTGGGGACCTGGGTTCGAGTCCGACCTGAGGTCATTTCCCATTCCTACTCCATCTCACTCTCCCACTCGTTTCCTGTCATTCTCTCCACTGTTCCATCTAATTAAAGGCAAAAGCTAAAAAAAGAAAGAATAATCTTGCTGCTTTGATTTTGAAGAGGATGTTTATTTGTTCTGTATTTGTCGGGTAGACCCTGATAGTGTCTTGATTTTTTGAGGCCAGCTTACCTACATCATTCACCATATCAAAAGATAATTGGGAAATTATGAAGTATAATCTTGCTGCTTGCTTGTTAATTTATAATGTACACGCTGGAAAGGCCCTGCTGTTTCTGTCTTGGCATTCTGCAGCCAACTAGCCCAGATGTCCTCAACATCTACCAGAGCAGCAGGTTCTTCATCAGAGTTATCCTCTCTGAGTGTATATGGAAGAGCTGACTGGCTGACTTAAAGGCCCACTATGCAACATTTTTCATTTAATTCATCTGTTTCAAACTGTTTAGGATGCTAAAATGAGTCATGACACGGCGAACGAACGGTGTAGAATGCGCCACCGTGGCCTATAGCGGTAGATACAGCACTTGCAATGTTCAGCAGCGCGGACCGCCTCCAATAGAATGCGGTACAATACAATGCAATACAGCGGCCTTTAGAGGGAGCTCGTGAGAGAAAAAAACAGAACGTTGCTTAGCCCTTCTTTAAAGCAATGGATGATGCCTGTGATGGGTATATATGAAATTAAACTATTGCCAGTTGGAACTATGGCTAGGTACAAATACACAACGCACAGATTGAACCAGAAGGCATTGCTGTTGGCCACAGAGTTAGGCCTATAGCCAAACATGTCCACTGGAAACCTGCCTTAAAAGATGTTTTTTTCATTTTGTGTGATGCTTTGAATTTAAAGGGTTTATCTATACTGTAATTGTTGGTTATAATCTTGACTGAATGTCAGACACAGATTTTCCAGTCAGTGTCATGACATTTTTGCTTAATAAATGGCTTATGTCTTATCGGGGTCATATGTTTGTCAGCACATTAAAGTAACAAATAAATGAATCTAGTCTGTATAAAAGACCACAGTTAAAAGGGATTCTTTAGCACTAAGTGGTGCTGGCACAGGAATGTGGTTCGCATGCTAGTGGCCAGGTAACCGGGGATTCAAATCCGGCGGCTACAGTTGCTAAGGGAGACAAGCCCTGAACTAGTTTATAGTTGACAAAAGTCACTTTCTACTAAATGTGTTAAACGTAAAAGAACCACAGACTTGGTTACCACAGAAGTGAAGTTATGTATGATGCATTTTGGTATGCTGTTTTTTTTGAGACAAGAACAAGATATTACTGTCCAAAAGGGTCTGCTCTGCAGGTGTCTTATTAGATACACACACACACACACACACACACACACACACACACACACACACAAAGCCAAATTCAATACTTGATAAGAAACTGCATTTATCTTTTTTCCCCCAGTAGATATGTACAGGTAATATATATATTTATACATATTTATGTATAATGTCATATATATTTGCCATGATGAAAAACATGGGTAAAAATCATAAGTTGGAAAAAAAAGAAAGAAAAGAAAGAAAAAAAAAAAAAAAAAAAAAAAAAAAGTACATTGACTACTGTTTCACCCAACAAAGTACCACACCATTACATTGCACTAAGGGTCAATACAGATCAAACAGTACAAAAAAATGGAACAAATAAACAACAACAAAAAAAGAATGAAATAAACAAAACAACAAACAGATTCTATAAAAACTGATGAAACAGGATGGCATCCTGTGTGTGCATGAGACTTGGAGGTGTCGCCTGTACGTAATTCCTCTCCTGGTCAGACCCTGAGGGCTTCTGGATCTGATCAACACGATGCGCCAATCAGAACAGAGTCCGCTTGCGCAGGACAGCAGAAGCTGTGGGCAAATGTCAGGTAACTTGCGATGATAAAGAGTGCTGGCTATATATCCCCCTCACCGAGTCTCACATCCTCAGAGGCAATGTGTGTGTGTGTGTGTGTGTGTGTGTGTGTGTATGTATGTGAAGAGAAGGTTAACGGATGGAGGCTTGTTTGGATCTTCTGCCTTAATTGAGAAGATAGAAGAGTGGAAGGAGGAAAGAGGGAAAAAAAGGACGCAGCAAAAATACAGCAGAGTTTGGGGACGAGCAAACTCAGAGAGGGTCAGGTATGGTGTCAATGAGCAATGTCCATGAAAGAGAGAGATGCACATTAGTTAACAGTCCACATGTAGTTAAGGTGGAGTCTGTCCAGTCTAGATCATTTCTTTATTTTCCTTGTTTGTTTGTTTGTTTGTTTGTTTGTTTTGTCATACAGTCATACGGGCCCCACTGAGCCCCGAGAGTCCTTGAGGCGGGAAGTGTCCGTGGCTGGGCGGAGCGCCGGCTCTAGCCGATGGTGATGCCGAAGCCGCACTGGAATTTGTTCTTGCGGTGGTTGAGGAAGGCGCCCAGGGCCAGAGACAGAGGCAGCGGCAGCAGCTTCTTCTCCAGGGTTGCCCCGACAACCCAGTTACTGTCTACCGAGCCTGGGGAACATGACAGAAAGAAATGAGGTACACAAATAAATAAGTAAATACATTTTTCTAACAAAAAAAAAAAAAAAAGAAATAAAATATAATAATAATAATAGAGTTTTTGAGGTTAGGGTGTACGTTACATAGTACATTATGTCAATTTCCTTGTGTAACAAAAACAAAAACAAAATATTTTGAATGCTGTAAATGTAATTAAAAATGCTCTACATTCAGTTACTGATGTAGGAAAGCATGCAGATTTACACACAAACACACACACACACACACACACACACAGTTTTACCTTTGAAGAGAAGGTTTGCTTTAGGTAGGTCAAGCTGATACCCAAACGTCACACTGGTCTCCTGCATTCGGCCGCTGGCCTCAAACTCCACACCCAGCTGAAGCTGCAGGGGATGAAAGTTAAGTGGGTGACTTTATGTTAATTTCAGCTACAGAAGCCACCACCATCAGGAGTCCGCAGAAATACGTTGAAATACGTTGATGCAGATAATACACAATATATTTACAAGAATATGTTTAGAAGCACAATTACAAGGAACTAACACAAGAACACAAATACAAGACCCAGAATATCTTGTTTGGTCAACCTCTACGTGACTGAACACACACACACACACACACACACACGTAGATACAGGCACACGCACACACGCGCATGTGTAGATACATGGCCTCAGACACAAACACATACACACACAGCCCTCACCTGGTCATTAGCCTTGTGATAATAGGAAGCATGCGCTCCAGCGCCCCCTAGTGTCAAGGTGGCAATAAAGTTGCTGCCTAAGAGGAGGGATTGAGGGGAAAAAAAAAAATCAAGGTCAGCCAATGATAGTTGTTTAGAAACACTTGATTCTAATGACTTTCAAGTACATGTTTGTTATTTACAAGATTCAACAAGGTTTTATCAAGCATCAATGTGCCACGAACTAGATACAATTTACTACAAGTTTAAAATTAGCCTGACTGGTTGAAAACTGACACATTTACATAAATTATCCAGCTGAATAAATGGAAATTATAACATATTATCCAGCTGAACCAAACCAAACACAAACATGAAAAAATACCACCACACACACACACACACACACACACACACACCTGTGTATCGTCCGGCGAGAGACATTACTGTGCCCTCCTCTCCTGGTCGTCGATGGTACACCAGCTCCCCACCCAGGGCCAGAGACGGGGTGATTGACTGCAGATAGTGAGTCACTAGAATACCTGACACACAAGAGAGAGAGAAATTAATATATGAATGAATGAAATGAATAAATGAAGGAATTAATGGGAGAGAGAGGGAGAGAGAAGGCAACCACAATACCTGATGAGAGAAAGAGAGAGAAAAAAGAATAAATGTGAGAGTTTTAATGTGAATGAGAGAGAGAGAGAGAGAGAGAGAGAGAGAGAGAGAGAGAGAGGAAAGAAAGAAAGAAAGAAAGAAAGAAAGAAAGAAAGAAAGAAAGAGAGAGAGAGCTGCAACACTTCCTGACAAGTGGAGTGTCAGTGAGAGAGTGAATAAAACAGTGAAGAGAGGAAGAGAAGAAATGAGAAGAATGAGAGAGCGTGCGAGGGGAAAATGAATGTGTGTTATTAGTATTAATAGTGAAGAGGTGAGAGACAGAGCGAGAAGAGTGCATGAAAGAAGGACAGATTAAGGTAGTAATGAAGGCCAAAGGGGAGGAAGAGAAGAGATCTAGAGAGTAAACAAGAGAGTTCTCATTTCAGACAAAAACAAAAATAAAAACAAACAAATAAAAACCATAGTAAAGGCCAAACATGATGTAGAGCTGAAACCAGTAGCGGTAAACCAGTAATCAACACCCCAAACACACTGGTTCTGTATTGAAATAAATGGGAAATGAATACAGATCGTATTCTGTGTTATTTGAAGGTCTTACCAGATCCCACCAGCACATCAGGGTTTCCAAAGGTCACGGCAGCTGTGAAGTCTTTGCCCCGGAACTCTGCGTCTCCTTGCCAGTTCACAAACTTCTGCTGCTGAGTCTGATTAATCAGCAGAGAATAAACACACAAGCTCAACAGCAGCAAAACTAACACCTGTATTTCGTCTGTGTTGTTGCTCTCACCCACATTTAAAGACAGAGAGCAAGAAAACACACACACACACACACACACACACCTGGAAAGCCACTTTAGAGCGTATGCTGTCTGTGACCTGATGGATGACCTGCGCATTCAGACTTCCATTGTTGTCCATATCACCCACCATTACTGGGAAAGACTAAAGACAGACACAGAAAAAAACTAATAATCTCACAACCAATAAAAACTATCAAGGCATTTAATTCAGCCTAGTACATTCCTTGTAAAATAAATGTATGTTTGTGTATATATATATTTTTTTTTTATGTGTGTGTGTGTGTGTGTGTGTGTGTGTGTGCATACATATGTATGCGCGTATGTGTGTGTAAACCTTTATATATAAAAATATATATACATCTTTTCTTTGAACTATTAATTGAATGTCATGATATTAAATGTCATTCTTATAAGTTGCTATGCATAGACGTGCATCTTAGAGGTTCTCCACCCAGATAAATATTAATGTAAATATAACGACAAACAAGCACATGACAGCAGCACATTACCTCAGCAGGTCCCATCTGTTTGGAGCCCACGTAGGTGGCACCGAACCGGTAGCTGGAATCACCCAGGGTGCTGAGCATGACTGTGTGGTTCACCTAGCAAACAAGAACACAACACACAGAATTAAAACAGCTTCACTCAGCCAATCAGCACACATCTATTTTCATGAAGTTCTAGTCATTGGGAAAGTGGATGAGTGAGATATGGGAGTAAAGGAGACCCCGCATTCAGACACAGTGAAGACAACCTTGACTGACCTGAAAATAATTGCTAAGTCCTTTATTGACCGTAAGCCTGACTCCTTCCATCTGCATAGGGAAGACCTCTACAAGGGGAGAAACAGTACACATTGAGTTTGTGCTTCATACTAGATACAACCAATTACACACACACACAAACTCTCCCTCACATATGAACACACACACACACAAAAACTCCTTCTCTCTCTCTCTCTCTCTCACACACACACAAACATAGCCAGCCTCTCTCTTGCTCACACACACAATGGCATGATCATTACTAAAAAGTCATTTGCCATTAATGGTATTGAGGTGTTAAATATCTTAATACCTGTGTATTTAAGGGTGGCAGAAACTGTACTGCACAATTTACAATCTGATTTTTCAGGCTGGTTTCTCATGATTTTACTCAAGGTTTACTTACGTTAGAGTGTGCAAGCAAGAGATTTTTTAGGTTGTAATTAAAAGCTTATCGCAGCTACAAGATTTGAACTATGTACATCACAGCTAGTAGGCATATTAGTGTTGGTTGGTTGTTGAGGTGGGGAAATGGTGGAGATGGATCTTAGCACACTCCTGTCTTTGCTCACCTTTACATTTGCGGTGGCACTCCTCAAACGCTCCTGGATTGGGCAGTGGTGGCTCGGCATCTGTAGCCTGGGCCGGGGTTGCGCCAGTGGGTGAAACTGGAGAGACGGGGGGCATGGTGAAGCCCGCGGGGACGGACACAAGACCTGCCCCGCCAGGAGAGCCCCCAGGAGGAGGCACGGGGGGACTTGGGGAACTGGCAGCCAAAACACTGCCCATGCTGAGAGAGAGAATGACACAGAGAGAGGGGTAGGGGCAAGGGAGAAGGGGTGTGAGAGAGAAGGTATTGAACAAGTGAATGAATGAATGAATGAATGAATGAATGAACAGAAAAGGCGCAGTGAACCTTAGTGCATTGGATTGAATGGTAATGAAAGCATACACTCAATCAATCTATCAATAAAAACAATATCTGGCTGCAGATCATTTGACATGCAAGCTGCGACACTTCTCTCAAGACAGTGATTAGCTGGGTTCACGTATGGCGTAACGTATAACGTTTGCCTGTAGACGGTATGGAACAAGGCCACCCTCCTCTGCCATTAAAGTAAACGCTTAGTTTGATGTTATTCACAATGCCATAAAGTGCGGATTTTATCGAAACAAACGTGATTACAAAATATGTTATTTAGACAGGGGTTATACCAAGTAAATATCTCCAGCTAGCCTAACGTTAGATTCCCATCTATGGACTGTTAGCATGCTATGACCAATGAATTAGTTAGCTATCTAACCAGCTAGCTATCAGCTTCCACAGAACATAGCCGCAGATAAAAAGTCAACAATCTGGCACTTCCAAACAAGAAGTCACTACACTTTTCACACGTGCCAATGACTACATACATTTTGTTGTACGTTTAAAACAACCTCGTTATATAAAAGATTGATACTCACGTTGTGACTCAGGACAGAAGGACGATAAACCCGGTGGCACCAACGAAGAAGTCGTTCAACCAGCATGCGTTTTCAACAGAGGAACCGCCTTCTTGAGTGACTTCAGTTTTGTATTGGACTGCGAAAACGTCAGCTAAGCAATGTATCGTGTATTTGCCTGTCAATCTTTGTACAGTCCGCAAGCATGGGCGCATGAATTCAGAAATGAAGGCGTCTTGAGCAGACTTTTCACATGCTAGTTTAGCGGACACCAGGAGGCGGGTCAAAGATCCTTACGAATCACCTAATTGGTTGACAAAATACGTTACGAAGACAGGTTGGTTGAAGAGTCGAGGGTTTTTTTTTTACTTATCGAGCGGGGACACTTCCTGAAGGTCACCAAACTACCATAGGGTATTTCTAAGCCAATAGTCACAACCAACATCTCTGACCATACTTTATTAACTATTCAACCGAAGCAGCATGTAATACTACTCATCTTCAACAAGCACCAGACAGAGGGGTTGTCTGAAGTGCAGGCAACTTTATTGCACCCACAAATTTTATAAGACAAGGGGGAAAATGACATGAGAAGACACGAGTTGCAGTCAATTGATTTTATTTATTTAGCCAGATGTCCCTCTGCCTTAAGAACACAGTTCATTTCAATGAGAGAGGTAGAATAGAAACTTAGGATTCAGAGTAGTTTAAACTGTGATGGTGAGTCATAACCTTTTGTTAGGGGGAGGGGGGGTACTGCTTCATATACTAATCACCAATGCCAAAAACAGGAATGACAACAGGCCACAGAATTGAAAGTACTGAACAGATTTTAAAGGCCAATTTTGGTTGAACAGAAATATCCATTGCACAGTTTGTGCGCAGAATGGAAACACCATGACAGAGGTCTAATTGGTCTCCTCTGAAGAACTCAAGAGATAATACTGTGCAGGTTTAGCTAGACATGTGAAGATGGTTCTACCTCTCTCATTCACAGTAGGGAATATACATCTTTCAGATCTTTGAACAGGAAAAAAAAGAACTTTCACCAGAATGCAATCATTTTCACTCAGAGAGAGAGAAAAAAAAAACTACAGAAAAGTCAGAAAAAGCGTAACTCCCCCCCCCAACCATGTTTTTACAACAGCTAATGTCATCAAGAAAACTTCCAATTTGATGACGTCTGCATTTAGATTACAAGCCAATTAAAAAAAAACCAAAAAAAACTCAAATAGGCTTACAGCAGTTACCAAATTTAGAATAAAAAAAAATAAAACAAAAACTAAAATTCTGCTTTTGGGGCCTCAAATCATAATTCCAAAACATGTCATTTTTACTGTGGGGGAAGAGAGTAAACAAAAACAAAACAAAAATACCCACTCACACCACACACACCCCTCACTCAATTCAACATTTTTAGGACCTTGACATTAGATTGAAAAAACGGGTCCATTACATCC
This sequence comes from Limnothrissa miodon, assembly GCA_017657215.1. NCBI lineage: Eukaryota > Metazoa > Chordata > Actinopteri > Clupeiformes > Clupeidae > Limnothrissa > Limnothrissa miodon. The sequence continues at coordinate 9,633 of JAGFZM010005981.1, forward strand.
AAGGCATCCCACGGCCTTGCACCAGGCTCTTGGGAACAGTTTGAGTCGGGCTTAATGGATTTCTGGTTGTTCACTAGATAAATGGAGGGTGAAACTGATCATGTCTGAATTTGATTTGATTCTACTTGGGGTGTGAAAACACCAAGGTCGGACCACACACACACGCACGCACGTACGTACACACACACACACACACACTCTCAGGAAAGAGTTCTCCATGCAGCCAGTGGGTCACACACACACACACACACACACAAACACACAGCCTCTCCTTCACAATTCCTTACACCATACACCAAAGCCCCACCCTTTAGGAAAAGATACAGCATTCTTTCACAGATTCTTGGTTTTTAGTCCTCACTCTCACACACACACAAAACTTGCATCAATGTCTCCCAATTAAATCACACACACACACACACACACACACACACACACACACACCTTACACCTCCATGAAATACATTCACACTTTTTGGTTTTCATTAGTCCTGAAAACGAGCTTTTCTAGACATGAATGTCCCAACATCCAGTGCCAACAGCTCACTACACCAACACCTGTAAACGACGACAACTCTGTAAACAACCGTCTTCATTTACAGGCCTTCAACTACTAGATGACAACCCACTTTTGGACATAGACTTAAAATCCAAACCCTGCGTTGGGTAGGTGAGGGAATCACAGCCTTGTCATCGCCTTTTGGTTAAGAGAAGGTCACACACACGCATACGTGTTGCCACGATCTCCCCTCTCCATAAAGCCTGGGAGCCTTTTAGAGTGAATTTCAAACAGGTGACAAGATTCCCTCGTGCTACCCAACCACCTCACCAGTCTCACCAATCTCCCCCAACCCCTTCCGGCCCTCGCCCCCCCACTAATCCCCCCCCCCAACCCCCCCCCCCCCCCCCCAAACCCTCTTTCCCCCAAACACTAACATTTTCTGTTGCCCCACATTACCACCCAGTGACCTACATACCCATCCCCTTTTGGCAAAATACATCATTGCCCAGCCCAAACAAGAAAACAACATCCCACCTAATAGGCAACCCCCCCC
>JAGFZM010005981.1:20687-36511 GCA_017657215.1 Limnothrissa miodon
GTTTTTAAGACCTTAAAATATTTTTTTCAAAATCGTTTTGGTGGTCCATCAACTCATAACAGTATGAACGTCACCTTCTGCATCTGCTCTGGAGCCCTCTATCGGCTGTAATAGCACTAAACAAGTTCGCCCTGTCGGGTCCAGGTTCTGTAGTCCAAGTAAAAACTACAGTCGATTGGCTTCACAGGAACCAGAGTGAATACTGGTCCGGCTTTCATTTGTTGGCGAGAGCTGAAGGAGGCTACACATTGCAAAACGCATGGTGACCTTTGTTGCTACTGGACTTGTAAGCAAAAATGGTATATCCGACAGTATTCATCATTGATTGTTTTATCTATTGATTAACCTGTTATAGCTACAAACAGTGGATGAATTTTATAGTCTTTGTGTTAGCTAAAGCGCTTACGTGGGTAATGCTAGGTACGTTTCCTATACAAGTTGTTTATAGCTTTAGCGCTTTTGAAAGCATGCCATCATCCGTAAGTTGTCAACATATTTATATGTGAGGCGGATATTTGATTGTGAAACTAGTAGATTTAGAAATTAAATGAAAATTGAGTACACATCCATGTTACGGTTGTAAGTGTAACGTTACGCATGCCATCTGATGGGTTAGAAGCTATGTATTTTGACTTTCGAAACTACAGTTTTGCAGTCTGTTTAGCAAATCTTCATAATTTTTTCCCCGTTGTGGTTTCCCGTTTGTGATTTAAATTATTTACGACAGCAGTAATTCCAGTTTTAACCTGTAGATGGTGCAATTTATATTAATAGAAACTCTTTAGAGTTGCTTTAATGCAGTCATCATTGTAATTTCACTACATTTTTTACACCATTAAAACAGCAGTATACATGACAATAACATTTCTTGACTCCTCACCAGTCTCGTCCAGACGCAAGATGTCATCGCGCAGGTTGGTGCCGCCGGTGGTCGCCATGACTTTGACTCCGCCCAGATGCTTGCTGAGCTGGATGGAGATCTGACTCACCTGCAGGGCCAGCTCACGAGTCGGCACCATCACAATGGCTGTAAGTGTAAACACACACGCAAATAAATCTGGGAGCAATGAAAGATTCTACTTTCACGATGCAGTTTTGTCTTTATTTCTCTTGCTAATCGATTGACATTGTTGTCCTTTCTCTTAAGAGGTAATTATAAATGCAATACATTTTAGCTTTTACATTTTTTTTGAGCAGTATAGTATATATGTAATCTACTTTAATGAGAAAGTCCAAATACAGTCATCACAGGAATTGTATTATTTTTTTAAGATTCTGTGGCCCAAAACCAATAACTAACCAAATGTTCAAGGATTCAAGAAATTTATTGTCTTACTTTTTTTTTTGAAAGGTTTTATATTTAGGCAAATTCATCTGACCAACAAAAGCTTGCAGAACTTGTGGACTGAACAATCGTGCTAGTTAGGCCCTTACCCTGGATGTGGTCTTTCTTCAGATCAATCCTCTCCAGCAGGGGGATGAGGTAGGCCCCACTCTTTCCTGTTCCGTTCTTGGCCCTTGCCAGAATATCACGGCCAGACAGGGCAATGGGGATACTTTCCTCCTGAAAAGAGACGAGGTGGAGGTGTCAGTATGGTTTATTTATTTATTAATACAAACAAAAAACCAACTTTGCACCTCATATTTTGCACTACAGTAATATACCTCATCTGAATCATATGAGTCACACGTGTGAAACTTCTGTGAAATGTATGTCTACTGTCTGTCTGTGTCTGTATATGTGAACTCCATGTTAAATGTTATTTTTATGCACATTGGAGTTTGGGGAAACGAAATTTCAATCCCCTGTGTAATTGCTGTTACATGGTTGATTGACAATAAAGTTCACTTTGACTTTGACTAATAAAGATGTGCATAGATGTTTGGTTTACAACTGTTTGGTGATGCAACTTCCTGACTGTTGCGCAAAATTAAAATTCCATTAAAACTTTCCTAGATGGCTGGATTCAGTTATCCTGGTTACCTGAATTGGGGAGGGTTTTTCCCAACCCATCTCAAAAATCCCCATCAACAGCTCCCGCTTCAGGCAGTAGTCTTCAAACTCATTCCCCTTGGTCGAAGTCACATCCTAGCAGAATAGCAGGAAAGTTAAAAAATTTTGAAAGAGGAATAACGCTTAAATAACTGTGCCAATAATTGAAGTAAATTTGTAAATGTGTAGGGAGATAAATGAATAGTGATTAGAGTATATTTTCTATCAGAAAATAGTTTATGTTGTTCCTACACACTTTTATGGTGTGCCCTGTTCAGTATTGTCTGTCTAATGAACGCAAGGGGCAGTGAGAAACGCAATTTCGATTCCTTTGTATGTCTAGTACAAGAAATTGCCAATAAACCTGCTGACTTTAAAAAGTGTACTATTCAGTAAACAGCAATCTGCAATACAGCAGCAACACATCAACTACCAAAAAAGAAGTTATATTTAGGTATATAATAAAAAAATACTTACAGAAGTTCTGACCCTATTGTCTTTGGGGGGGAGCATTAAGCTCTTCTTCCAGTCATCTCCAAACCTGAAGGGTAAAGAGATTGCCAAAAATAAGTGTGAATTTCAGCTTTTGGATAGTCCCATTCTGACCCGACTTGGACCCATATGTCACACTCAATAGCCATATGTAATAACATATATTACCTTACATTACAGATAATAAAATCAAGTGTGAGGAAGGGACCAACCTAATGCCTCCTTCCTGGGTGCCACCTCCTGGCTTCTGGGCACCTCCCCCTGCTGGTGCCTTTCCAGGTGGCATGCTCACAGCATGGGGTCCTGACTGGGAGACGGGTTTGGTCTGTCCTCGTAGCTGCCCGTTCTGCTTGTTCAGACCCATCACCATGGGGCCCATGCTTTCTGTTCTTGCAGTTGCCATTTTCTTTTTTTTCCTGAAAACACTTTTTTCTTTTTTTAGTCCACTCGTTCCGTTTGTCTTTTAAAGTTTTTTTGTTGTTGTTGTCGTTTTTGTCTCTGTAAGGTTTCAATGCCCTTTCTGGAGTATTAATACCAAAAAGAAAAAGCTAATAAAGCATTTATAATGCACTCTATTTCTTGAATCCAAAGTTACTTAGAAGTGTCTTTTGTAGTATTTACATATACACAAGTGCACGTACAGCGTAGCCTCTTTCAATAAGAGCAACTGACGTCATGAAAAATAAGTTTCACTCCAGCTCTTCAAAATGAAGAGAAATGAGCATTTATATGCATAAATATAGAAGACCTGACCACAATATAGAAAATTATATGTAGACAAGTTTCACAAAAGTACAAATCCTGCAATAGAACAGCTAAGGCAATACTGAACAAGAGAGAGTCTGAAAAATATCCACGTTTCGTTTCGTGTTCAAAACAGTTCAATCTCTCTTTTTTTCCTTAGTCTGTTATCCAAAAAAACTCAAGTTAGTTCATCAAAACAGCTGTTTTCTCTCTCTTGGTTATAGAGTCTTTTTCTGCTTTTTAGAACCTTTCAAAAACAGCAAGGGGTTTCTTATTTAACTCCTCTTTAAAAGTCGCGTTGACAATTTATCTGAATTTGTGTATCCTCTTGTTTCAAGCAGTCATGCTGCAAATGGATTTCCTGGTACCAAAACTTCCTGACGCTTCACAAACAGAGCAAATCCTTGGATTCCTGTTGTTCAAAACTCCAGGTGTTCGTTCCTTTCCGTTTAGGTACGAACCAAACTTCAAACTGTGTAGGCTAATCTTTTTTGCAATAATAGTTTTCCACAGTCTTCATCTGTGTGCGTGTGGGTGCACTTGTATGTCAGTTAGCTTGTGTATGTGTGTGTACAAGGTGAGGGCTGAGTTCTGTTTCCACCGCTAAACTGGCCAGCAACTCAGACCTGTCACCTGACAAAGGAGGAAAGGAGTACAGGTTTAGTACCACATTTTTTTTTCACTGAATAGCACCTTATTTCTATACATCAATTTAACACATCCAACGACACAGCCCAGCTATTAATGTTAAATGATGTATGCTGACCGTGCACATCACAGGTCAGAATGCTTGCCAAAGGTAATATTATTCTGTTGTACTGCCAATTACTTTTTTCAGAAACCATGAAAGGACTGAGTTGAAAAGCAAGACACAAGTAACTGCCCAGACGTGCGAGGTCGTCATTCTAACTAGGTATTGATAATGGCAAAAAATGCACAGGCCTTGGCTAAAAGTTCTGCAGCATGGGGCAAACTTTCCCTGCCATACCTTCTGTAATGGGTAAAAAGCCGTCTTCATTAGCCATGGGGCACATTTTTAAAATATATCGTTACACCTTTGGGAAGCCGTAGCAATTCAGTAGTTAGAATATTTTTGCATTAAACTGCTTTACTAAAAACATCTGGACAGGGTCATATTAATAACACTTATCTGCATTAACAATAGCTCCGTTTAAACACATTAAAACTGTTTATTGAGCTAGCGGCTAGTAACCGTTAACATTAGCGCACATTTCTCAGCCTGCTGGCGTCATTCAATTATATCACTTCCAATTAAAATGTATTTTAAGTGCATGTGCTGAAACCATAACTTTACATATCTGCGTATTTAGCTCCTATAATCAGACTTTAAAGAAAACAATTGAAGCTAACTGATAGCAGCAAGTGCAATCGAAATCGACGCAGTGAAACAGAGAAGCTAACGTTGGCTAAACACACAATCATCTCGGCATCAGCCATTATCGCTACTCGTTTAGATAAAAATGAAAGACTAACGTACGTGCTCACTGACTAAGTCAGTTTGGAATAAAATTAACCATTTATATTTCGGCACGGCAATATAACCAAATATGAATACTGCTCCGCTTTTACCCTATCTAAACCATAATCCCTGTGATGGCTAACGCAACGTAGTTAGCTATCGATAGCCAACTAGCTAATCTCTCTTGGTTGTTTTATTTGGCTAGCTTTCCAGAATGGTACCGTTAGCCTCTTTCCTTTTACATTACATTGCCCATTAACTATAACTATAACCCTGTTAAATAACTGGCAAAACCGTTCATAAATATTAACGTCATGTCTTATATTCGTCGCTAACGGCTAAAATGATGGCAAGTTTTGGTAATTGAAATGACAAACTCAGAGTAAATCTCTTTTAAAGTGAATAATCCACCATCGAGGCTAGCAATAGCTTAATTTAACAATTTGCCTGTGCTAGTGTGCATTGCTAGCTAGTTAGCAACAATATCTTGTAAGGAAGCCATGCAGATTCAGTAACAATACAGAAATTTGACGTGACTCGAAATGTTTTACCTCTTTCTCGCCACTGTATATCTTATCTTGATGTTACAATCGATTCTGATCAAATTCATAAGTGTAGCTCAACCAAAATCTGAAACTCACGTTTACCAACTAGTCTCTATTGTGTTTGTTCTTGCTAAATCAACATGGTCGCCGTCTTCTTCTTCCTACCCTTCTTCTCTTTCTTTCATCCCTACTTATGACGGCATCACGAGGTTGTAAGCGGCCCTACTGCCACCTGCCGACAAGGGGGAGTTTTAATTCCCTTATTATCAAACCCCACTACAGACTTCTCATAAAGTACTTTTAGTTTATTCATGTTTATTCACATTGTGAACAGTCTCCGTCAGTTAGCCACATAAATTGAACTCAATTTTGATTAGAAATTGAACACAGAGTATAACAGAACACATAAATTAATTTTTATTCATCAGGCAATACACAGGTACAAAGTAGGCTGGATGAAGCATCAAAGAGGCTACTACAGTCATTCCTTTAGTCCAATGCTTTAATAGCAAGCCATCGTTGATTTAATCCAGTCTGTGAATTTGCAAACCTAGAAACATCAAACCAACAAACAAGTTATTATATACCCTATAATCTACTACTGTATTTGAAAAATCAAGACTGAAAGTGAAACCATGTAAGTTGATCATTAAAAAGATGTCAGCAAAAGAGGAAATGTCGTAACATGGTTGTGATACCTTGGCATAGACTCCTGGACGATCTGGCTCGGCACAGCCCCAACCCCAGGACACTACCCCCTGTAGCTCATCATTGCAGACCAAAAGACCACCAGAATCCCCCTGTGTGTGTGTGTGCACGCGCATACTTTACTTCAGTTACAGTAGTATAACTTGTTTGTTTCTATTGTATTTATATTTACTTGATAACAACACCCCAAACAGCTTTCCTTGCGATGACTAAAACATTAGAACAATTCCACAACAAAGAGGTTCGGTCTCACTCACTCCTTGTAGAAGTGGGCAGCAGAAACCACCCAACGATCAGAGATGAGTGTTCCTCCACAGAAATGCAGGCTGGTCTTCAGAGACACCTGCCAGGGAATCAAGTGGGGCCTGCACTCATAGCCTCCCACAATCTTGTCATCATTCAGCCCAAACACCACTGAGAGGAAGGGAGTGGGGGGACAAGAGCAGGACGGCAGAAATAGTTTGTAGGGATCGCAAGACTTTGGTTTAATAGTTAAGACTGAAATATATGGACACAAGGTCTGCAGCAGAGTTAAAATGTTGAAAAGGACACATTTAGATTTACACAGTATTGCGGCATCTGCACATTTACATGGATTTCCATCTGAGGCATTCCAGTTGCCACGACAACATTTGTTACCTGCATACCAGAGGTGCCTCACTGAGCATCTGGGTTTAGGCTAAAACATCTTGCTCTTATCTGATGAGGTACTGATAGGAAACTAATACTAAATAGTACTACTTTACACACTCACCAGGGGCGAAAAAAAGCAAGAGTAGAGAGGTACATTGTAGAGGTCTGCTGTTGACTCAGTGGAGCAGTGTGCGGATGTCGCCCCCCCTTGCATTTACGATGCCCTCACAATTTCCTCTCTCGGTCACGCCCCTGGTACATTTTCTTAGTCAGCAATCACACAGAAGAGTTGGTGCCAAAAGTGTCCGACTAGACAGTTAATCAGTAATTCCAAATATAAATTCCACATCCAATACATGTACAATTCTATGAGAGAAAAAAAATAAAAAATCGGATACAACAGGATCCAAATAACAAAATGATGGCCAACACCCACTGAACACAGCACAGAAACCAACTCAAGAGTTTTAGTTTCCAATATTTCCTACATCCCACTGAGTTAACACAAGCTGGTGGTCCGCTGTTTAGTCTAGGTTGTGCCAAATTACCTCATTCTTTTCCCAACAGACATCACCTGGTGACCTCAGACAACAGAACTATGACTTGAATGCCGTCAGACAAAGGGGGGTGGTGGTGGTAGTGGTAGTATACAGTGCTTTCAGAGGGGTGTGGGAAATGCTCAAGCTGTGCTTGGAGCGGGGACATGATAGAGAGGCACCACAAATGTCTGGGAAATAAAGTTCAGAATGGTGGATGAGCAAATTATTGGACAAAAATATTTAATTTCATTTCAATTCATTTACATTACAATATTAAATCACAGGGTAATAAGTTACTGAAATTCAAACATTACATTTAAACATTGACTTGTAAAAAAACTACATTGTACAGTGCAGAAAGCCATAGTACTGTATCAGTACATGCTAAAGTGTAAGATAAACTGATGGGTCCTTCATGAGGCATTGTGTATTGCTACTACTAGCTTAAGGCAAAGAGGTGTGTGTGAGAGTGTTTTCAAAAGGCATCAACAGCTTCAGCTATGTATGCCTTTGAAACTGACCATCTCAGAAAAGGCTCAAAGCCCTGTGTTTAGTTCTGATACAGTTCTTTAAAAAGGTAAACAAATTAAGTAAATGTGCAAAGGCAAGAAAGTCTAAGATTTTTTTTTTTTTTAAATTTCCTGTTTCTTTTTAAACGCTTTTACATTCTGCTTTTTCTTACTTGCTACATGCTGTGTCAGCATAGTTCACTGTAGTCCCTTTTAACATGTAGGAGGGTAAATGCCCCTTAGTTTTACTCTGAAAAACAAGCTGGACGAGCAATTTAATCATCTAATCGCTCAGATAATTTCCATCGTCAGGATTCTCATTTTGTTTCAACAACCTTTGAGGGTCCGTCACTGTCACACTGTCACTGTCTGTTATTGTGACTGTTGATGTGTGCATTTGGCCGCTCGCCATTTACATCCACCGGGCCTTGCTCAAAGACCTCTCTTATTCGCTGAGTGCAAATGTTCGAGGCCTCCTGGGTCTCCTTGGAGAGCTGTGATAGGCTAAGGAAGCCGTGGGGGAGGTCCTCCACCACAGTCAGGGTCACCGGTTGGCCAATGCGTCGGAGGCGCTTGGCGAACATCACAGAGTCGTCCAGCATGGCATCCAGAGCCGATGCCTGCGAAGGGAAGGGCACAAGGTCAAAAGGTCAACCGTTTTGCAAAAACTGCTGACGCAGCAACATGTCAATCTGCTCAGCCCCAACTCCCTGGGCCTGCTGCTGGAATGAGAAGGCCAATCTGCATGGCTGCCCTGATTTAGAATTAAGCATTTCTATCCTCTTATGGTCTCTCCCTTTCCCCTCTTAAGCTCTCGTGTTGGCCTCCGTTGGGTCAGCCCACGAGTTGGCCCAATAATCAGATTGAACAAACACTCCTTTTCTCACTCTCTTGTTCTCCTCTCTACCCTTTTCCTCTTTTTAGGTTGCCTCTACACCTTCCATCGCTTCTCATCCATGTTTGTCACTCTTCGTTTAAGGAGTTAGGCCAACAATTCCATTAGATCTAATTAATTACTTACAATGCAGGGCATTCTAGGTAGCATTCCAGTCATAAACATCTAAACTAAATTCTCTTTATTCTTTAATAATTTCTACCATTAGTTCTCCTGTTTTCTATTTGTTCTCCTTTAGCCAGATTGTTATGGGCAACTGAAGAAGTCCATGACCTGGATGAATGAGAATCTTCACAGACACATTTACATTTATGCATTTAGCAGACGCTTTTCTCCAAAGCGACTTACAAAAACGAGGATAACAATCAAGCTACAAAGCAGAAACCTTAAGGAGCATAGTGCTAGGGGATAGTGCTTCAGCATAGTGCTTCAGAATCTTCACAGACACATTGTGCTACTCTAGTTCTTTCACACCTCACTGTCACCCTACAGCCTTGCTGAACCCCCGGAGTCTCTCACCACAATGTGAAGCGGAGGCAGCCCCTTCAACAGGTTGCTAGGCGCCAGCAGCGGCGACACGTAGGGGTTCTTCAGGATGGGCGCGCTGGGCGTGTGCACCTCCGACAGCTGCTCGGAGCGCAGGGGCACAAAGCCTTCTGGGTAATCGCCCATGCCGTTGCCGTAGCCCTGCTCCAGGTCGCAGGAGCCCAGCTTCCGTCTGCCCGGCTGCGGAGTGGTCTTCGGGGAGGGGGACAGCGAGAGGGACACGGGGTCCAAGAGGGACTGGAACCAGCTAGACGCTCCTTGGGTAAGGTCCGTCAGCAGCAGGGCAGTGTTTCGACCCAGGGTCTCCAGCGCACCAGACTCCTGGCTGGGCTGAAGGGTCTGGTAATCCACACCTGGGAGAACACAGAGATGAGGCATGGGCGAGGGGGACAAACAACACAGGAAATACTTAACATACAGAACGTTATACAAAAATGTCTGCTGTCGTATGTGTCAGTGATTATTAATTATTAATTTATTATTAATCACTGATAAACAGTCCTACGGCAAAGCAAAAAGCTTTGGGCAAGGCAAGCAAAGCGAGGGAGGCCAGTCTGTTTATTTATTTATTGCACATTTCATATATAAAAGATCTACATGTTGCACAAAAACAAAAAGCAAAAAAAAAGGAAATCACAAAGTAAAACAGGTATTAATATGACAGAATTTAAATAACAAAAACAGACAAACAGATATGGCATAACATGGCCAAAAATTATATAACATGATCATAAAAGTGAAAATGTGCAGATTATAACTAAGGTCAAACTCACCAGAATAGGCGTTGATGCATTTGCAGAGTACCCCCAGAGGCAGCATGGGGTCGATGAGCGTGAGCAGGCGAGAGGGCGACGCGTCCGCCGTCAGTAGCGTGGCGGGGTAGGCAGCCATGATGCCATCGGGCACCCGCACACCGTTGGACATCGCTCGCATGGAGACTGTGATGCACAGGTTACCGCCGGCACTGTCTCCCGCCAGACACACGCGTTCAGCCGTGGACCCTGCGGCCAGAGGGTGGGGGGAAAGAGAGCGAAAGAGAGAGAGAGAGACAGAGAGAAAGAGAGGAGGTAGATTAGATTTTCAATAAATTGTGCCATTTTTCATTGTTAAGTATATTTTACCCTAGAGTGAGCGTTTCTTACTAATTCAATCTAAATCTAGTTTGTGTTCTCTTAAATATAATTTTCAATGTAAGTATAATACACTAGTGTTGCATTAAAGTACATTGGCGATGCATGAAGTGCACTCTGAAAATTGTGCTTAGGGTCCATAAATGTGCTTCTAATCTACAAAGTGATACATTAAATCCAGTGCCAGAACTAGGACATTAGCAACAAAAGTGTCTAGAAAGGCGCCCCATAAGCAGCTTAGAGTGCAACCCCAGGCAGAAATTAGCACACTGAGCTGCAGTAACGCGACTCACCCAGTAGGTGGCAGTTCTGCAGAGCCCAGCAGTAGGCGTAGAAGCACTCCTCCAATGCCCGAGGGAATGGAGCCTCAGGGGCCAGAGAATAGTCCACCGACAGGATGGGGACACCAAGGTCCCGGGACCACGTCTTCAGGTAACTCTGCAGGAGAGGGGAGAGAAAGGGAGGAAGGGAGAGAAAGATAGAGAGGGAGGAAAAAAAAAGATAAAAGACAAAAAGTAGTGTGAAAAAAAGGGAAATAAGCATTTAACAAATTAATAAACTAATATTTTGACAAATTATATATACATATTATTATATATACATTTATATATACATTTATATATACATTTATATATTTATAAATTATATATACATATTATTTATATATTTATAAATTATATATACATATTATTATATATACATTTATATATACATTTATATATACATTTACATAATGTTTTTATTAAATACATTTATTACACACATTTCTCTTTTGAAAGGTAGTGTTGTTCCATTGTGTCCTACAGTAGTGATTAAATAATATGGTGTGTTGTTGAGGACATTATTTTAACTGGCTTGCTCTCTTCTGGACACTGTTCACTGGTGACCTCTGGCCTGAGCCAGACACAGCAGTGGAAAAACCCACCTCATGAGATTTGGAGGTCTGAGCCACAAATCCGCCACCATGGAAGTGCACAATGAGGCAGGGAGAGAGGGGGCCTTGCTGAGCCCGGAACGCCGTAGGGAAGGACTTGGAACCTGTGGAACCCTCAGACCGGGAATATCCCAGTAGCTCTTCGCTGTCCTTGAGAATCAGAATGAGAATGGCCAAGTATGCATAATACAAGGAATTTAACTTCGGTAGGTGTTTTGCTCTCTAGACAAGCAACAAGGACATCCATCAGTATACATACAGTGCAAGAAGTACTATAGACAAAGGAGTGGCACAACACGAAGGGGCATGAACACCACATGACCGCTCGATAAGTCATAAGTAACATAAACAGCAGCACTACATTTTCAAGATGGCACTTCAACTGGCAGTTACAACTACATGGACCTATATTTGTGATCACTAGGACTATGCAACTGTCATCAACAAAGCCACTACCAACTACTACTGCAACGCCACCTACTACTGCAACCATCACAACCAACATGCACCTCAACTTGTTATAAAGCCTAGTTTGGAAAAAACGCTCCTCCTCACCTGTCCCTCTCGCAGTGTGTGAGAGATGAGCCTCATCTTGACAGGCCCCGGGCCCCAGTGGGCCACAGGCGGATGGACGGCCACACAGAGCCGCGGGTCAGAGGCCAGTGGCATCCGCAGGGTCACCGGAGGGATGGTCAGCGTCAGGTTGACTTGGACAGTGGGGGCCACTATACCGGACAGGCCCTAGGGGAGAAAAAAGTAAACAAACTCACACACACACACATATATATATGTACACACATACATATACACACACACATACACTTTTTAAATGTTGTATTGTGTCCTTGAGCGTTTTAAAAAGGCACTTCAAAATAAAATGTTTTAATATTATTAAAGGCGCTCTAAGCGATTGTGTTTGATGTCACTTCTTGTTGACGTTCGAATTATTGTCAAACAAAACGGAGGATAGCTCCCTCCTCCCCCTCCCTCCCATGCCTCCTGAAAGACTCACGCGCACTAACCCCCACCCAACCCCTCCTCCAAATCCTTCTTGTCGTTTATTGGCTGGAACAATGTTTGTTATGTTTCATTTCGTTTGTTATGCTAGGTTTGCCCACTGTGTTTTTTAGCCGTTTGTGGAGCCTGGGTTGTCTACAGAGACCGCGTTTTTTTACAGTGTGTTCAGGGGACAGGCAGCTAGCAGATTGTGAGGAGATGTTTGCTGTATGTAACAACAAATGTTTTAGTCCTAAAAACGCGTCACATCGCTTAGAGCACCTTTAATAAACAAGGCAGAGGGAGAATAATGGGAGAAAATGGAGTATAATAAAGCAATGTAAACAGACACAAATAAAACAGCAAGGCTGAACCAATGAGCCGAGACCTGACAATTCACGGGAAGAAGTAGACAAGGGGAGAGACGAGGTGGTAGCTGGCATACACTAGTTTGACTGATCAAAATAAATCACTCTAATTCAGAGGCATTGCCCGTCCCTTCATGCAATTCTATTTAACTTTATCACAAAAAGGTTTGTGTGTCAGCAGTTACGTCGGTCCCTCCAGCTGCTGTTGGCTAAAAAAAAAAAATAAAAACTATTGTTATTAGCTAGCCTGGGCCCGCCCACACTTCCTGTGACGCTACATTCAATTTCGCGAGCAAGTCAGTCTGGCCAGGCTGCCGATGTAGAGGAATTATTATCCCTAACTCGAGGGCACCAATGAGAAACGATCTTGGACGAGACTGAGTGGTCTGATTGGTTGTAGATTCTGCCTGCCTCCCAGAATTCGGATAGTATCGTAGAATGGCCAGACCAAGCTCTTAAGAGCTTTGTAGTCGCTCTAGCCAGGCTAGTTATTAGCGGTTTAGACCCAGAAAAAAACAAGTAGGCAAGCAACAATGGAATCAGCTTATCATGCTCAGAACAGCTTAAGCTTAAACCCATGTTTCTTTTAAATTCTAATTAAATTCCATTTTATTTGTACAGCACATTATACAAAAGTCATGTCTCATATTACACCAACTAGCGCAAAGAGCACCAATAAGCAATACATGTTTTAATCCCTTGCTTGTCTATGCGCTTAGTTGCAACCAGGTGCTCGTGGTGTCCTGATATAAGAGAATAATGGAGTCACATTCTTCGACCCGTGTCATCCATCAATCTCCTATATTAAGACAACTATGTCTTCATCCATAAATAGTCTCTTTTATATGGGACAGGCTTCTTTAACCAATAGCATATGAGACTTTAAAAGATCTCTCAAAGTGCCTCTCATTGTCAGGCAGAGATGCTCTCCAGCGCTACTCATATCAATGGTGGCCATGTTGTCGTCTGACAAGTAAACCATTTATGGGTAATTGACTTCATTTTTAGGTCAAGACCATTACAGTATACTGTACTCATCAATAATGTCTGTTACTCAAATAAAAGTAAAAGCAAAATGGCGATGCATTACTTCTTTCTAACCCTGCCGTTCAGGACTAAATGTTGTAGGAGCTTTAAAACCTTGCCCATTATTCTGTAACCCTGATTTAGTCCTTGATTGCAGGGGAAATCTGCCTTTAGAAAGCTTAGCTATTTACACAGCAGAAATTGAGAAATTGACCCCTTAGTTGTTTACTTTGTTGAGTTTTCTGCCTTCATTATTATTATTCCGTTATCATAATGCCTTTTTTATGATCAGTCAGGAATATATTAAGATTACAAGCATCAGAACACAGAAGCAAACTGAATTTTAATGGGTTTCAACCAGAATGCAAACGCACACACACACACACACTCAAACACAGACAAACACACACACACACAGTTAGAAACAAACACACACACACACACACACAGAGAGACTCACTGAGAGTAGCTCAGATTCGGTGAGATTCCAGAAGGCCTTCCAGAACTGCATGTCCAGGTTCTGGGTGATGCGTTCAAACTCAGCCCCTCTGAGCTCCGGGTCCACCACGTACTTCCCTGACGTGAGTATGGACAAGGCAGCCCTGCCTGCATAGCAACAGCAACAACCACAGGAAGGTCAAGAAACTCAGGAACTCTGAACAACACCCAACACATCACCACATTTCCTCAACTGAGGTCCAGTTAAGTGTCTTCCAATGACAGATCTACAGTGCCTCCACTATGAACAACAGCCCTCGAAAACTGCAAAATCCCAATACAAATCTTACGTCTCTAAGCAACCTCCAAAAGAACTAACAGACTTGTTTGGGTCTTCTAATGTGGACCCCATTAATATAATCATTTACATTAAATTACACAAACATATCTAGGCACTAAAAATGATCCAAAAGTGCTAATCGCATTTGTAACGTAACGTTAATAATTCTTCTAATTTCTATAAATCAAGTACATATTACAGTGTACTGTGTGTGTGTGTGTGTGCACGCAAAGCAACTGAATATGTGAGACAAAATCAAACTGATGACCGTTTTCTATTGGAGAGTCCTAACTGAATAAAACAAGAAGTAGTCATTCAATTTGTGTTGACACACACACAGACACACACATACACACAAATTTGTATGATGTAGAATCTAACGTGTTTAATGTGGACATAAAACATTCTGCGTGACATGATAGTCGCACAGTTGCAGTTAGGACACAGTGTTATAGAACATCTGTTTGTAGTAAAAAAAAAATTAAAAAAAATGTACTGAACCAACAGCACTAGCTTTGTAAGAGCTTTTTGGAAGCAGGGATTGCATGATAACTAACCTATTCCAGACTGTTGGCTTTTCCAGTTTTCCCCAAAAGACACCATACTGATTACCACGGTCTGAAAGAAGGGTCTCAAGGACGGGGAAAACTAAAAGGCAAAAGAAAACACAAAATTACCACACAAACACACACACACATATAAACACAAACTAACACACACACATATAAACACAAACTAACACACACACACACACACACACACATAAACACAAACTAACACACACACACATAAACACAAACTAACACACACACTTGCCAAACAAGCTCATGATGGTCATGAGGATGCCAGAAACACCACACTGTGGTCACAGCATCTCTACATCATGAGCTCATAACAAATATTCCTCAGCACTACACAGGGCTGTGCCACTCACTGGAGGAGCAGATTAAAAACAACACACAGATATTTGTTCATGTCCATGATGGCAGACTGCAGATGCAGATGTAGAAGTAGGAAGCCTGGCCTTTTTCACCAATAGTTGTTGAGTTACATTACATTAATGCATTTAGCAGACACTTTTATCCAGAGTGACTTACAAAGGAGGATAACAATCAAGCTACATAAAAGAAACCTTAAAGACCATAGCGCCAGGGTTACATCAGCATACAATGTCTTTGGCAACTGTTTAATGGCTATTTCTTCAAGAATTATTGAAATAAATTAACATTTAATCTTTTGTTGCTTGATGATATACATATAGGATTGTTATCAACTTCTGTAGCTACTTCCTTGCTTTGGGTTGTGATTTTATGACAATACTGTTTCCCAACTACATCAGCTACTCTTTCTGAAGTGTTTTTTTACGAAGTCTGGACTATCTAAGTTAGATAGTTAAATTGTATGCTTACTGTACATCCGTCATTAGTTGAGAAACTGACCCCTGGATGACAAAACATGCACACTTAACCCACTCTCACACTTACTCTGTCACTCACACACACACACAC
>JAGFZM010005982.1:0-10975 GCA_017657215.1 Limnothrissa miodon
CACACACACACACACACACACACACACACACACACACACACACACACAGAGGCCCACACATTAATTCACACACAGAACACATGACATCGAAACTGTATGCTATTTTACAATTTTTATAGGCCTAGTAATCAATCTCAAGTGTTTTCATCTTTTAATCAGTGGGTATGTGTTGTGCACTTTGTTCAGCTCAGCTTGGTTACCTTGTCACCCCATTGTGATCTGGGTTCTAAGGATTTCTAATGCTAATCCTGTAATCTATTTGACCGACAATCCATTTTCAAGACATACTTATAGGCTAAATAATCTATTCAGCAAACAACAGTGTGTTTAACGTGTTTATGTATACAAGAGTGTGGTTGGGTTTCTGTAAGGTTTGATTTATACACAACCTTGAATGAGATGTTTTACAAATGAAATGTGAGTGATGTTTTTTCCCCTTTTAGCAAACATGAATCACCATATCCTATCAAGACAGCATTAGTCTATACAAAACACTTGGCTCAGAGCCCAGCAGACCTTGGCTCACCTAGAGCCAAAGCGAGATCAAAGCGGAGGTTTTCTATTTTGTGTCATTGAAAAATCCCACAACATTAGTCTTCACTGCAAACATATGTAAAAGAAATGTAAAAGATGAAAACTGCTAAGGTCTTAAAGGAATTCACAAAAACGGCAAATTGTACACCCCATCACCTCTTACACCACAGTAAATGCTAGCTACATTGCCAGGCCAATATAGTGAGGCCATTGGTTTGAAATGTGTTGACACTCATCAGCAGCAGCATCAGCTTTGTCTCTCTTTGTATTTTATTATTTTTTTCTCTTCGGCTTTATAATCAGTATCATCACTGGGCCACTATCTACTAGCAGTTAGCATAGCCTACTGATGTAGTGAGGATGCTAATAACAACAGTTTTTTTTATTCTCTTTGCAAACTGATACAAGAGTCCAGAGCACAATAGCTCCATCTTCTGTTCATTACTAATCAAAGCAATACTGACTCTGAGGCAATGCAAAGACATCATGGTACTCCCCCTGGAGAGGAAAACATCAAATAGTTTAAGACGATGGAAAGATACTGAATATCATTGCACTTTACAACTTTCAAGACTAACACAAACTATTTCTGAGACAACAATTTTACTATGTCTGTTCCTATGTTTGTCCATTTTTATTTGAACTGCGGGGGTTGAATCCGTGGATGTTCTTCTGAGGACCCAATACCACACTCCTAATTACTCCATAATCATTTATTGTCCAACCAAACCTAGGCAGCGATGGAAGCCATAAAGCGGTGAAATTACTTTCTTTGTTGTTTCTGTGTTGTTGTGTTATCCTGTTTTTGTAAGTCGCTTTGGATAAAAGCGTCTGCTAAATGCATAAATGTAAATGTAAATGTGTGTTTCTCACCTGAGGCCCAAAGTGGGATAGGGTCAGTGTGGGTGAGAGTAGCCACTGTGAAGTGATGACGGATGTGTGAATCTATTGGGAGTGGTTCCGCCATCAGAATTAGCTTGAAAATATAGATTTAAGGCTGACAAATGACATGGTGGTACTTCAAAGAAGGAATTCAGACTGTCAGCTCACAACGTTGCACGTGTGTGTGAATGTGTAACTCATTGGGGCTAATCTGTTAGAGGGTGTGTCAAGAGAATAAATGGACATTCATTTCCATCAAATAGCACCTGCAAGTACCGGTATGTGAGCGGCCACATTATTTTATTATGTAGTGTAGTGCAAAAATTAAGAATATTAGTTTTATGAAAGAGAAAAAAGACAAGAGAAAGATAAAAAATCAAATGAATGCACATTAATTCAAATAGGTTGGAAGAAGAATAGCGTAATTTAATAATGAAATAAAAGTTACAGTATTTAGTTACATTACAAAACTATAATTAAATTATGATAAATTATAAGATATAAGAACTGGAAATTCAGTAACTTTAATTAGCACTTGTTGCAATGTCCAACCTTGAAGAAGATGAGCTACAACTGCAGAAGACCACAGGTAGAAAGATAGATAGATAGATAGATAGATAGATAGATAGATAGATAGATAGATAGATAGATAGGTAGATAGATAGATAGATAGATAGATAGATACTTTATTGATCCCCAAGGGGAAATTCAAGGTGCCACTTCTGTCAGAACAGGAAACGGAAACAGTTCTCACAGACTCCCCGCAAACACACAAACAAAGTTGTTGAGCGGACTGATGAGTCTGATCCACTCTGCCTTGTTGACCTACCAAAGGTTCGGGCTTGTGGTGCTACTGCACTGATGTGAGGGATATTTTCTTTGCACACTTTGGGCCCTTTGATCATCATTTAAATGACACAGCACCCGATTATTGTTGACACAGCACCCGATTATTGTTGCTGACAACTATGTCTATCCACATAGTATATTTAGGACCACATAAAGGTGCACCCTTCGGACAGCTACTTCTAGAATAATGCACCATGTCACACGGCTCATATAATCTCAAACTGTTTTTTAGAACATGACAAGGAGTTCACTTCACCCCAATGGCCTCCACAGTCACCAGATCTCAGAATCCAGAAATGAGACGAAGAGGGGGGATTCAATTTCAATATTATTTGTACAGCGCATTATAGAAAAGTCATGTCAGCAGAGAGCAACAATGAGCAACAGGGAGTAAGGAAAAACTCCCCATCATTTCTCATCTTGTGGTTTTGGAAGAAAGAGATTCACATTCTAAATGTGCAGCTGACAAATCTGCATTTCATTTCATCATGTCAATATGGACCAAAAACTCTGAACGATGTTCCTAACACCTTGTTGAAAGTATGGCACAAAACATTCAAGCAGTTCAAGGCAAAGGGGGTCCAACCTTTTACTATCAAGCTGTACCTAATGACGTGTCTTGTGCGTGTATAGTTTTAATGATACTGACTGTGGAAATGATATTGATGATATTGACTGTGGAAAAGTCTCCGGTTTCATGGCTAATTAAGGGAAATGTCCTCCATTTCATGCCCAAGGCCTTGTCACCTTAGTTTACATACGTAGCATAGCAGGGTAGGATACAAGAGGCCATTTCTTGTGAATGTTCCCATGCACTCAAGCCAACTGTGACCCATTATAGGGGATGTTAAGTAAGTGGGAGTTTAGTTTGCACTAACGTCACAATAAGAGCTGTCTGCCCCACCGAAGGTCAAGGGTACATACACACACCCTACCAGAGATCTGAGAAGGGTAAACACGGCTTCAGTAGGAGTAAAGACACGGCCCATTAAAATACAAAAAGTATTTGAGGTGCCCATTGACTAGATGAGTGGAGCACTGAAACACTGAAACTTCCTGTTTGCTGTTTGAATGTTCTACTGTATATCAAATGGGAGCTCCCCTTACATTCAGCATAAAAAAAACAAAACAATGATATTTCACACCAATCCATGTGGGTTTACCTGCAAACCAAAGAATAGGAACCAGAGAAGCCGATAATAAATGAAATAAATTTATGAAAGTATGCACTTTTCATTTCCTCTAAGTCAATGTTTCAGACCCAGGCCGAGATAGACTTTTTCCCCCCAATAATAAACCACTTAAGTGACTAAAGTTGGTAAACGAGGGCTGGTCCTAATGTGCCTTTAATGTGCTCAAGGTCCCATATACAGAAGGACTCTATTGCTGCATGGAACAGAGCTGTTTTTAGAACAGGGAAGCCTCAGGCTTGCTTAGACTTTCCAAGAGGAGAGATGTGAATGTTGTTTTTGTGTGTTTGCCTCAAGGTCATGTGGCGGGGGACTTTTAGTATGTTTCACTAAACTGGCAGACATTACAGGTGTCTATAGATGACTGGCTAGTTATTAGTTAGGGTTTTTTTTCTCTTTTTTTGTTGTTGTTGTGACTCAATCCCAAAAAGCGGTGGAGGGGAAAAAATGTCAAGCAATGATTGCAGGAAACAACTGGCACAAAGCACAGCTGTGTTGGCTCTATGCCAGCAAAAAAAACGCCAGTCATCGCCAGTTGGCAGTGGGCGTGTTTTACGGTGTTACGCTTCAGGGAACACTCCACGTCATCAGAGAATGATCATGCTCATCAGTCATTGCTAGTCACTGTTTTTTAGCAAAAAGTGTAAACCACCAAACTATACCATACTATAATGAAATGACTAATATTGATGAATGTGTCATAATTTTGCATATTGGCAATGGGCTAAATATGATTTATATATTTAGTATATAGCTCACACAGTATATTTGTTCCTATAGCCTAGGATTTATGTAGTGTAGCCATTCAGAATGTGACCTGTCATGATGTTCTGTCACAGGTCACATTGATAGCAACCCTTACCCATGTGCAGACTATATTGCCACAACAAGCTATATTGTGTAAACCTCAGATAAATACAATCCATAGAGGCTGCAGCCAGAACTAGCCGGCCCCTCTACACTTCCAGTCAGGAGTCTGTACAGGTACCTACATCTGCGCTGTCCAAAGACAACAGTACTGTTTGTGTGTGTGGAGCGCTGGGGGACTGACGAGGGAGGTAGACAGGGGAGAAGGCGGCACTAACCTACTGCTAACCTAGGTGACACTAATCTGTGATTTCCGCAGAAATTATGAAATAAATGAACTGTTTCCCACTGAACTGAAAATAAAAGAAATAAAAGACACATTGTTACATACTATACAGTGTTATATCTGAACGCAGCACTTCTCCCTTGTTTAACTGCCGAATCCCACATGTAGTCTAGTAATATGTGTAAAAGAAGCTTGTAATAAATGGACTGGTTTTATATCGTTTTCCTACTCCTAGAAGCACTCAACGCACTTCACAATGGATGCATTCACACACCAGGCTGCATTGCAGTGCCTAACTGCCACCAGGAGCAATTTGGGGTTCAATGTCTTGCTCAAGTATACTTTGATGGGGTCAGGCAGAGCTGGGCTTGAACCAACCCTCCAGTTGATGAATGGCAACCTCTACCACATGTGCCCCCACGCCCCCCAATAAAGGACTTCATAGCATAGTTCATTATCCTGATTCTCCTCTCTTCTCATTCCTTTCTCCCCTATCAAGAACACCTACAAACTCAATGGGCATAATATCTGCATCGGTCTGTCTATAGGTACCATTATTCCATTCTCATCCAGTGCCTAACCAGGCTCTTCAATTGGATCAGGTATATCAGGTTTTAGTGATATAAGCCAACTCGGATGTTGACACGTTTCGCATGCTCCAGCAAACAGCTACACAGTGGAAGTGTACTGAGATCAAAGAAGTTAAGGTCTGTATTTGTATTTGACCCATACTTAGCATGCAGAAGATAATATCACAGATCATTAACTTCTTTGATCCGCACACTTCCAAGGCACAAGTGAATTCTTCCACTCCCTTCTTCCGCTAACTGTCCAGGATTCCCCTCAGTTTTGTGAACAGCTCCTGGAAATGGTAATTGCTTTTGAATAAGGTCAATGGCCTTTACCTTTCATTTGCCCTTAACGGCTCTGGTAATATCACAGCCAGCAAAAGCATGGAGACCATGGTAGGCATCGCCAATGAGAGGCTATGAAGACAGTCATAGCCTCTCATTGCCTCTCATAGCCCCCCCCCCCCCCCCCCTTAAAAGTTCTAGCCGCACCCCTGGTCACAGCAGCTTTGTTATGCAATGTCTTTAGTTCCATCCCAGGGGAGAGGTTTGGAGGATTCTAAGGGCCTGGTTCAAAAGGGCCTGGTACCCCAAACAACATTTTGATATTCTAAAGCAATGTTTCAGACACAGAGGGGATATTTTTTCTGTCAGCCTCATGCTGGACAGACTACATCTCTATGCAGCCCTTGCAGCCCAGAACCTCACACATACATACTTGAACCTAATTTCCTTAACAAACAAACAAGAATATCACCCTTGAATCCGTTTCTCTTCGTGTAGATTAGAGGCAACCTTCTGTTACAGGACCTCTGTCAGTTGATTTACCATCAAAGAGAAAAAGCAATAGGCCTTTGTTTTCTCCTGACAAATCAACATGTCATCATGATCTTGCAACATTTAGGAGATTGCTTCCCTGTGTCAATCAATAGGCCTACCTGTATTATCATTCATCAAAAAGACTTTTCAGTTGTTTGGATGTGTAGTTTTTTCTTCTACAAACAATAAGCCTCTCTTCACAACCCCTTTTTTTCGTACTGTGTTTTTGATGGATTTATTATTTTATATCTACACTGAAAATCACTGAGGATTCGTGCAAAGCAACTCTCAGAATCAACTCTGATATTCCTCAAAGTTTTTTGGAAAGTATTTCATCTTGTGAAAAATGGCATTCCTTTTCTCTATGACCAGACAACTGTTAGTTTCTTCTGGGACGCTGCCTCTGGTGAAGCTTGGACGTGGACTTGTTCGACATCCTCTGACCGCGAGGCATCTGGCTTATTTATGGAGCTTTTGCAACAGGTTGGATGATGTTTTGCTTCACAGGAGAACAAATCAGAGCCTTTAAAGAGCCAGAAATTCTCCTTTAAAGTTTTCTTTCTAGCTTTCTAGATAGGTGGAAATGCATCTATTACTGACGTGGAAAGACACCTTTGTATTTACCACTATGCAGATGCAATGGGCAATTTCTTCGTCCCTCTTGGCCTAAAAATCTGTTATTTTTGCAAGGCACGACAGATGGTAAAACATGGTGTGTCACGCCATAGTCCTTGGACGTTTTACAACAAGTTTCACAAAGCCTAATAAAGATTTACACTGTCCTTTTACTTTATCAAATAAGGCTCCACTGCAAACAACTTGTAGGTAAAGTGGTACATGATGGTAGTTGTATAAATGCTATACGACACATCATATTGTTCAGGCTTATTTGATAACATTATTATTACCTTACCTTATGTTTGATGAGTTCCTAAAAGTGTATATCTGATCGTCAGTTGAGCGGCGTTCTTAGCAGTGCTCCACCAGTCCTGATGATTTACAGTTTTTCTCCAAAGGTTTGGCTCATTTCTTGAAACCGAGATGACATTCTCAAAATAACATGGACAAATCTCCAAACCACCTTGCAATTGTTCACAACAGAATGTCATTTCTTATTGGTTTCATCAAATTGCAAATGCCTTAGTACATGTCTCAAGTGACTGTGCTTTTTTGCAAATGATTATGTACAAGTAGCCTACAGTTAGCACAATGAGCCCACATTTAGCACATTTTCCAAATAAATAGATCTTGCTAATCTAAACTGATTAGTTGATTTTTCAGTGTAATGGTTGCTCTCTCCAAAACATATCAGCATGGTTTCATTGTGTAAGTCATCATATGCACAATAGTTTGTTCAACTGTCAAAATTAGTCAAGGATATAATGCCATGAACCTCATATATGAATTTCTTGGAGCATTTGAAAAATTCGTTACAGTAATTGACAATAAGGTGAATTGTCCTTTTAGCAAATGAGGAGGTTTCCAGATCTCAGATGACCAAAGATTTGTTTAGTTACCTGACAATAGCTGTTTATGATTGTGAATGCTGCCAAACATGTAAATATGGCCAGGGCCAGTACCATTTGCCGTTTGAAAAAAGAAGAACCTGATCAAGTAAATGAACAAGGGCAACTTCCTGCTCGAGGAAGATGAAGAAGAAATAGAGAGATCTGAGAATGCAAGGTGGTGGAATAGGGAGAAGAGGCAGAGGAGCACCATACTGTCCAGGACAAAATTCAGGCTATAATTATAGACCATGACAATAGCAGAGGTCATTGAGTGCCTGTCTCTATAGTCTTCTCCATCATCCAAACCTTTTGCAATATAGTGTAACAATGTGTGCTGTCATATCTGAGAATTATGTGGGCATACACACCCCCAGGTTAGGCCCCTACAACCCTCAAATACCAAAAATTGTCATTTTGCACAGTCTTTATACTGATCTGGTCCAGGAAAATGAGAGAGGTCTCGAAGGGCCTGTCCTACCACTCTATGTCATTGTGTGGGACAATGTGAATTTCAACCGCTCATCCTAATTGTTCTTGTTTTTTTGTTTGTGTTTATATTTGTGCATGCACAGAATACTGCTTTCACCTATGGAAGTTACTTTATGTCTAAGCATTTTGACTTGCACTGCTTACACAATGCCAAAGGGACGATGCATTTTGGGGGCACTGACTATTTACATGAGAAAGATATTTAGTTTTGACACATGGATAAACTGTTTTGGGAGAGATATTAGCTTTTGCAGGGGATCCATGGTGTTGTGCTAAACCATCCAGGTTATTTTGAGCGCTAAATTAATGCACATGTGCCAAAGCAATTGAGAAGGATCTTTGCAATTTTGACTATGGTGACCTAATATATGGGAAAGGAATCTGATTTTGAAGCATGTATGAACAGTTTTGGGAAAGATATTTGATTTTGCTAGTGAGCTATAATGTTCTGCAGAACTGTAAGACTGTTTGGCCAAATGACCTTATCGTTTTAAGAATGTCATTTCAGTTTCAAGAAATGAGCCAAACTAATGGAGAAAATTTGTAATGACATCATAATTTACATTTAATAGCCACTTGGAACTATGAATTATTTTCAGTGCACAATACACAGAAAACCCAGAAGAAGAAGAAAGTGTCACTGATGCATCCTACTCAGCGGGGCCTACAGATCCCTGAAAGATGCATTAAGGGCATCAAGGTCTCTCTGCTGAGAGCTGTTTGTGTCTTTCATTAGTTTACTGTATGACAATGATAGTTAGCAGAATGTAATCCATAATGCACCTCTATGATTGGCCTCACTCTCTGACTTTAACGTGTTTGACTGTGACTGTACTGTACTGCCTTTGGGCTTAACATTGAGTGTTTCTCTTGTAAGCGCTACAATGTGTAATTGAATCAGAAGTTAAAAAATGTGGTAGGGAACTGGTTCAGGTAACAATGGGTTTGTGTGTGTGTGTGTGTGTGTGTGTGTGGAAGGAGGGAGGGAGAGAGAGAAAGATTGTTATTAAACTGTATAATACTGCTTTCTAATGTTACAGTCATGCCAATAAAGATTATTGAGTTGAATTGAATTAAGCTGAGAGAAAGAGAGAGAGAGAGAGAGAGAGAGAGAGAGAGAGAGAGAGAGGCCAGAGGTGGAGAGTGCAGGTATGGGGCAGTAGTCTGTCTAGTGTTTGTTCTCTCTCTGCCAGTATCCTGTCAAACTGACAGTAAAGTATTCTTCCTCTGAGAAGGTACACAGTGGCTCCTCTCTCACCCTTAACCGTAAACATGCCTTAACAATGAATCAATTTCAGTGCCAGCACAAGCTGTCCCCTATTTCTGTCCCCTACATGACTGCAGATCTCCTCGGATATAATCAATAAGTGGACAAAAATAACGAGAATCGGATGAAATCATTGTATTTCCTCTACACTATATGACGGAGTCACTGGCATTCTCTTTTGTAGGTCATCGATTTAGACTCGAATGTGCCCCTTATCAGAGGGAGAGAATGAGGAAAGCTTCATTGTTTTACTCGAGTTAGGACTGTGAAATGTGCCGGGGACCAGAATGGAGGAAAAATAGGAATTCTGGGAAGACACACTTCTCCAGTGGCCTTCCTTTCCATGCAGTTATTTTGATTTTGGAATTACATTAGGAGCGTTTGTATGAATGTGTCATGTTTGTCATGAGTCATGAGTGTGTGTGTTTGTGTGTATGTGTGTGTATGTACAGTATGTATGAGAGGTAGAGAGAAAGGAAAAGACCAAGATAAAGAGTGGGAGAGATGGAGACTGCATGTGAAGTGGGGGTAGTGATAGTGAGAAAAAAGTGTGAATGACTGTGTGCATGTGTGTTAAGGGAGAGAGTGAGAGAGAGAGATATTTGAGCTCAGTGTGTTATGTCCTCTTCTTTCAGCCATCAGTCAGTGCAGCCTCTTCACACACATACACACACACACACACACACACACACACACACATGCAAATACATGCAGAAATGCACACAAACAGAAAACTTAATCTGCTTGTCTGTCCCACTGATGCGCCTGCTGAAGTTTTTATGCCCCTGTCAGAGCACACCTTTCCAAAAGGAACGTTTTCTTTTACGGTCTTGCACCATTTTTATTTCCGCGTGCATATTACAGTAACAGCTCAGAACATACACACATGTAGGCTACATGCAGATACCTGTAATGACACATACGGTACATACTGTAGATGTTGGGGATCAAGCTGTTAGAGAGCGGTTTGCATAAACTCAAAACGTGGGCCGTCGGCAGCCAACAAAATGTTCTCATGTGATACGTTTCAACTGTCAACAGAATTGTTGTGCGAACCGCTAATGTCCTCCAAAATCATGCTGGTGTTGTCTCCTAAATAATAAGTCGTGACAGGTTGGTGTGCAATACTTGACTCACTGTCACCTTGCCACCTGAGGTTCTTATCATCCACTACTACACTGTAAAAAAAAACAAAAAAGCTATGACAACTTACTGTAAAGGTTCAAGTTCAAGACAACTTGACGCACAGAATTTTTTAGCTTACTGTGAACAACACAAAAACTAACATTTTTAAAACCATAGAAATGTTGTGTAAACTCAGAAATTCTGTGCATCTGTGCAAGTTACCTTGAATTGTTAAGTTATCATAGGTTTTTGTTTTAAACAGTGTAAAGGGAGGAAGCCATTTTTGAAACTGTGGATTGTTACTAAGGATGCAGTTACACGTCTGCACATAGACCTGTCCCCGTGCAGGACAGGATGATGATGAGCTGTGGACCGGCCCAAGGTTTCTTCCTAAACCATAACAAGATTAAAAATGATGGCTGTGGCAGTAACTCTTCCTTTACAGTAAGGAGACAGAGAAACTTCACAAGCACAATGCGCATTGAAAATATTTCAAATGATGCTGAAGAGTGTGTGTGTCTGTGTGTAGGGTTTGGTATTTTAGTTCTCAATTCCACCTAATTAAATCAAATCAAATCACATAATAAGCAGAACTCAAACGCTTTACAAAATCACTATGTGATGTAGATAAATAGATAGATAGATAGATA